>APFE030961819.1:19301-31946 GCA_000404065.3 Pinus taeda
GTGTGTGTCCTTAGTAATGAAGTTAAAATATGTCTTTTTTATCGATGGTGATCTGAATTATTGTGTAGTTGTTAAATATGTTGGTCCATTATTGTTTAACGCTATGTATGTTAACCATTGCTTGAAAGGGTTTTCGACCTCTGTTACATGTAACTGTTTGTTGAAGACAGCGTGCAGTGCAGGCAAGAAACGGGTATGGAACTTCCATTTGGATGATTTTACTTTATGACAAAGGCACATATTCGAAATCCATTTGATGGCAATGTTTGAAATCCGGTTCAGAATTCGTCCCTCTGTGGTGTTTGGAACTATGTTGAAGCTGGTGTTTAAAGCCTAGAATTTTGAACAGTTTGTTTACCAATCGATTGAGATAAATAATACTGTGTATTAATTAATTGGAAGCGTATAGTTTTATCAGATATATGCACGCAGATTTACCGCTGCAATGAGCGCCAAACCAGAGTCGGAACGGTACAAAAACAAGACCAGGGAATAACTATTGGCCACCAGAAAGTAAGGCATTCACTTATGAAAAATGGCCGCACTCACAGTGGCGTCACCTGTGGCAAACATATTTTTAGGCAAAACTCTTAGTAATCAAGGCAAGTCGTCAGATGTTAACTCTTACTTGTGAAGCCTAATTTAATAGTCAATAAAGCTTCATCAAAAAGATGGCCATCTATGTGCAATGGTCGGAGATTAATTGCTCAAATTCACTATTCAGCTTCCCTTCAAGTATATGCTCTACTGTTTTGAGAGCTAGGTGCTCCACAGAACAACAAACCATTCAACATCAATCAGCGGTGATAAGCAAGGCTCCTGTCCAAGAGAAAGAGAAGACACGCTGAACGGGAAGTAAAGAAAACATATTAGAGGCTTGACTTGGTCCGTATTGGGGAAAATTCTCATTACATTTGGGCTTTACATAGATAGTCTATAGTTTATTCTAATTCCTTGTTTGTTAATGAAGGTCCGCATAAACAATATCTACGTTTTACGCTTCCGTTTAGGCTTCTGGGCGATAACCCACAGGCCCTAGATCGAAATTTATTTGGGAATTGGGATTTTGGATTAACCCCCAAAATCACATCCCATCATAATGTGTTAGATATTAAAATTGACGTGCGTTGTAAAATTTCAAGAATTACATTGTCATGATCATGAAGTTTACTAGGGGTCATAGTTTCTAGAATTCATTGTGTTTTAGAGATCATAGTGCACTATGGTTCAATTAATTTTAGAGTTAGTCCCTTAAGAATTATCAAGTGACCAATTTCATTGTTTTTTAATGGTAATAGTTGTTAGAGGTTGCATTATCGAAGGGTTTTAAATTATCTATGAGTATGACTGATCACAATAAATTAGTGGTTATGGGTCATATTACTGTTTTTACATTCATAATGGTTTCTATAAGGGGCACATATTGTATAATATATTTTGGTTAGAGCCATCAAAGGTTACATTAAATAAGGGAAACCATTTTGTGAGTAATAATAGCAAATATCTAGAAATTAATCTAATAATAACTTCATTTATATTAGTGAATTTTAATAGATAGCATCTTATTATCAATATATATTTTTAACGACCAATATAATATTGGGAAAACCCAATGTGTGTTTCATTATGTTTCCCTCATTGTTTCTAATCCATAATATGAGTTGATTACTTAAAAAAAACCCTCGAGTGATTAGTAAGCTAGTTTTTTGAATTAAAGAGTTTTGCAGCTCTTAGAAATATTGAAAAAAATAGGTTATCTTAAACTTTGAAATAAATATTTTATTTATATATTTATCATTTAAATTTTCCAACCTAAAAGTATTTAGGAAAAAATATAAATTAAATAATTTTTAATTACTAATGAAGAGGATTATGAATCCATACGACATTAATGAAGAGGATTATTAACCTATATGATTTTATTTATTAGTTAAAAATGTTATTTTATTAGTGAAAAATGTTGTTAAGCCATATGAATTTTAATATATATATTTTTTCTTATTTAACAACTTATCCTCAAATTTTATTTTGACAATTTTATTATTTATCAAACAAAATTATGTATAATGACTTTCACCCTATTTTCTCAATTTTCAATTAAAGTGATAAAGATTGACATTTTAGATTTAAGCATTAACTTTGTACATATTCTCTTGACTATGAAGAAAGCAATTTAAACATTGAGTTTTTAAATTTCACCATTGCTTTTTTAACTTTGAAATTTTGTGGTTTTAATGCAAAAACAATTAAATAGGGAGAGTTTCTAACTTTGAAACTATCCCTTTTTTACTCCAAAAAATCTAACTTTGAATTTAGTTTTCATATCATATAACTTTGCAACTCTGGCCAAACCTACCTTTTCATGATAGATTATCACATCCTTTTTATTTTTTTGTTCCGTGTTCCTCCCCATAATGAAAAGAGACCATAATTCTTGTTCCTCCCCTTCCTGAAACGAGAAAGAATTCTTATTGAGTTTGATATCAACCAAGCCAAACACTGATGCAATCTTTTACCTCAAAGGCAATCTTTTAAATTTAACCTTCGAATTTTTACTTTGCTTTCTTTAAAATTTAAAGGTAAATTATTTTAGTTTGTATTGTTTTAATTTAACGGGTGGTTTTTTTGAATTAATGTAATTTATATTATGTTTTTAATTCTAAATTTAACCTTTAATTTTTTACTTTGCTTTCTTTTAATTTTAAAAGGAAATTATTTTGGTTTGTATTTTTTTAATTTAACTGGTGGTTTTTTTTACTCAATGTAATTTATATTATGTTTTTAAATTTAAGTTATTTTTTTCGTTAATTTAGGTAACCTCTTGCTTTTATGGGCTGTCTTCTTGAATTCGAGCTGTTCCTTCCATAGCCGTTTTCTCACAATCACAAATTTATGCACAGTTTTAAATTTAAGTGTCACAAATTTATACGCTGTTTTTAAATTTAGGTTATTTTTTGCTTTTTCGGGTTGTATTTTGTAAATTTAGGTATTTTTTTTGCTTTTATGGGCTGTTTTCTTGAATTCTAGACGTTCCCTTCATAGCCGTTTTTTAACAATCTACCCAGCCAATCTCACCCAGCCAATATGTGATGATTTCGAAACTATGCTCATGCCCTGTATCTCTGTATCTTTGTTGGGAGAGCGTGAGACTAAATATATGAAGATCTTGTGTTGGATCTGTATCTTTGACGGGGGAGCGTCCGACTGAATATCTTTGAAGGTCGTTTGTTCGATCTGTATCTCTGTTGAGAGAGAGTCAGATTGAATATATGAAGATCATGTGTTAGATCCACGGTCAACGGCCCTGTCACTTCATAACTCTACTTCCAATCAGGCTTGAGGTAAGCAGCCATTTCTGTCAATTCAAATTAGGTTAACATTCCATGCGTCTTCTTCTTCGAACTTTGTTTATAATATTTTTCTGCAATTATGGATATTGTTTATTTTGTTTACACATTTGAACCCAGGCCTCTGAAGATCGTCTGTTCGATCTGTATCTTTGTGGTCTTTCTCGAGAAAGATTCAGACTGAATATACGAATATCATGTGTTTGATCCATGCTTAACGCCCTTGTCACTTCATAACTCTACTTCCAATCAGGCTTCAGGTAAGTAGCCATTTCTGTCCATTCAAATTAGCTTAATATTCCATGCCTCTTCTTCGATCTTCGTTTATAAAAATGTTCTGCAACTATCGATATCGTTTATTTTCTTTGCATATTTGAAGCCACGGACTCTTCTTCGAGCCTTGCTTTAAAGTATGGTTTATAAAAACATTTTACAACTATGGATAGCGTTTATCGACAATTTTCTTGCACAGTGTAACTTGTTGTTTATAAATTTTTTGTACAGCTATGGATATCGTTTGAGGATATGTTGTTTATAAAAAATTTCAGATCTATGGATATCGTTTATGGATATGTTGTCTATAAAAATTTTCTACAGCTATGGATATCGATTTTGGATAATTTTGTTTGCACATTTGAAATGATAAACATTGATTTATAATTTTTTTCCCGCAACTATGAGAAGTACTTCTGATACTTTTGAGAAGTACTTCTTGATACTTTTCACATAGCCATACTTTTCATGTTTCATTATACATTTATTCACACATTGAAAAGTCTGAACACTTCGTCATCAAGATTCATCCTCAATTACTATATCGGCCCAATCCTCTGCACTGAACTTTGGTCTTATGTTTACCGAGATATCAATCATTGATACACTTAGGCCAAAATTATGAAGCAAAAAACTTAGAAATTCTTGCAAGCATTCACCTCTTTCTTGGTTTGTTGAATGATGGATTGTAAATGTTCCTTGGATGTGATAAACTTTGATGTCTCATTTTTTTTATGTATATTCGAATATGAAAATAGATTCAGCATAGATTTAGCATTTTTTTTTATTGGAATTGGAATTTGGCACTCAGATTATATATTTTTGAAATTTTTAATACAAAAATAAATTCAATATTCTCAATTGTATTTTTAAATATCAAAATTGTTTTTAATATTTTAAAATATAGACATGTACAAATATGTATATGTGGAAAATAGTCAAAGCTATTTTTTCTTTTTTTCCAAATAGAACTAGAAAATGTTGTCCTCTTAAACTACACTCACATGGATTATTAAGTATTCAATTTTGTTGTTCACCACCCTTACAACTTTGATATTGAAAATAATAGGTGGCCACACAATTTTAATCACCTTTTTCATAACTCTGTTAGTGAAATTGTGAAAATAGTATTCAACTTAAACTAGAGAACTAAATTAAATTTTACTAGTTAAATCGTTGTGCTCATAATGCCTTATTTATATTGCAATTTTTTATACATATTACTTGTTATATTATAATGTATATATTGATATCTCAGTTTTCTAAATAAGTATTATAAATAAAAATAATGAAATGATATGCAATTTTATTTTGATTAAGATTTTTGAGGAGGAAGAGGAAGAGGAGGAAGAGGACGAGCAGGAGGTGGGGACGGAGGTCGAGGAGGCAGAGGAGAGGAGGAGGAGGAGGGATAGGAGAGCAGGAGGAGGAGGCAGAGGCAAATGTGGAGGAGGCAGAGGAGAGGAGGAGGAGGAGGCAAAGGAGGAGTATGAGGTGGAGGTGAAGGTAGAGTTGGAGGAGGAGTTGGAGGAGGCAGAGGAGGCAGAGGTGGAGGTAGGGGAGAAGGAGGTGGGCGAGGAGGAGGAGGAGGTGGTGGCATGGAGGAGGAGCAATAGAAGGCAAAGGTGGAAGTGAGAGAGGAGGCAACGAAGGAGGCAGGGCAAGAGGAGGAGGAGGTGGAGGGGATGGGGAAGTAGGGAGGGGGTGTTGATAATGGCAGAGGAAGCAGTGGAGGCAAAGGAGGTGGGCTTGGAGGAGGAGAAGGAGGAGGAGGAAAAGGGAAAGGAAACGGCATTGGAGGTGGTGGTGGTGGTTGTGGCGGATGAAGAGGAGGGGCATGTGGTGGTGATGGTTCTAGCAGAGGTGGAGGAGGAGGAGGAGGGTGTGAAGGTGGTTGAGGAGGATGTGGAGGTTGTGGTAGAGGCAGAGTAGGAGGACGAGGTGGTGGTGGGAGAGGAAGAGGAGGAGGAGGAGAAGGAAGAGCACGAGGTGGTGTTGTTGGTGGAGGTTGAGGTGGTGGATGAGAAGGTGGAGGCAGTGGTGGTCTAGGAGGAGGTGGAGGTGGAGGAAGAGGAGTAGGAGGCAAAGGTTGAGGTTTTGGAGGAGGAGGAAGAAGGGGTGGTGGTGGAGGATGAGGTAGATGTGGAGATGTAGGAGAAGGAGGAGGAGTAGGAAGTGGAGCAGGAGGAGGAGGTGGTGGAGGTGGAGAAGGAGGAGGAGGTGGAGTAGGGGTGGATGTGGATGTGGAGGTGGAGGTGGAGGTGGTGGTGGAGTAGGAGTTGGTGGAGGTATATGTGGATGTGGAGTAGGAGATGGTCGGGGTATAGGTGGAAGTGGAGGAGGAGGAGGAGTAGGAGGATGGTGAAAAGGGTGTAGAGGAGGAGGAGGAGGAGGAGGAGGAGGAGGCAGTGGTGGAAGTGGTGGTGGAGGAAGAGTGGACGTGGAGGTTGAGGTGGAGGAGGAGGTGAAGGTTTACATGCAGGTTTAGGTGGATGAGGAGCAGGACGAGGAGGAGTAGGTGGAGGAGGAGGAAGAAGGGGTGGTGGTGGAGGATGAGGTAGATGTGGAGATGGAGGAGAAGGAGGAGGAGTAGGAAGTGGAGCAGGAGGAGGAGATGGTGGAGGTGGAGAAGGAGGAGGAGGTGGAGTAGGTGGATGTGGATGTGGAGGTGGAGGTGGTGGAGGTGGAGGTGGTGGTGGAGTAGGAGTGGGTGGAGGTATATGTGGATGTGGAGTAGGAGATGGTCGGGGTATAGGTGGAAGTGGAGGAGGAGGAGGAGTAGGAGGATGGTGAAAAGGGTGTAGAGGAGGAGGAGGAGGAGGAGGAGGAGGCAGTGGTGGAAGTGGTGGTGGAGGAAGAGTGGACGTGGAGGTTGAGGTGGAGGAGGAGGTGAAGGTTTACATGCAGGTTTAGGTGGATGAGGAGCAGGACGACGAGGAGTAGGTGGAGGAGGAGGAGAAGGACGAGGAGGAGGAGGAGGGGGTGGATGAGGTGGAGGTGGAGTTGTAGGTGGTGGTGAATAAGGAGGTGGAGGAGGAGGAAAAGTAGGAGGGAGAGGTAGAGCAAAGGTGGAGGAGGAGGAGAAGAAGGTGGTGGAGGTGGTGGTGGTCGATGAGGAGGTGGAAGAGAGGAGTAGCAGGAGGAGGCAAATGTAGAGGTGGTGTAGGAGGTGGAGGTAGAGGAGGTGGAGAAGTAGGTGGAAGAAGAGGAGGAGGTAGAGGTAGAGGTGATGGAGATGGTAGAGGCGAAGGTCATGGAGGTGGTAGAGGTGAAGGTGGTGGAGCAATAGGGTATGGAGGTGGGGGAAGAGGAGATGGTGGAGGAAGAGGAGGAAGTGGTGGTGGTGGAGGAAGAGGAGGAGGAGGATGTGGTGGTTGAGGAGGTGGTGGTGGAGGTGGAGTTGGAGGAGGTGGTAGAAGACGAGGAGGAGGAGGAGAAGGCCATGAGGGAGGTGGAAGTGAAGGAGAGGAGGAGGAGGAGTGGATGTGGAGGAGGAGGAGGAGGTGGTCGAGGTGCACGATTAGATGGTGTAGGTGGAGGTGAAGATATACAAGTTAATTTAAGATTCATGTCTTCAATTCAAATATTAAATTGTCAGTCTCTTCTCCACTGTTGGAAATGAAATATATAGTCTCGTGAATCTAGAACATATCTCTTCACATTCATAATATCCTCCTATTAAATGATAAGTAATTCATTTAGGAAACCCTAAACCCTAGACCTGAAACCCTTAACCATAAAACCTAAACCCTAAACCATAAACCCTCGAGCCTAAACCCTAAACGCTAATTTTGATTTTAATATTTTAAAAAGTGTTTTGTAACTTTAATGTTATAAATCCTAAACCATAAATGCTAAAAAATAAACCCTAAAACCTAAACCCTCAACCTGAAACCCTAAATCCCAAACCGTAAACCCAAAGGGTAAACCCTAAACACTAAGAATTTTATAGCATTTTAAAAAGTGTTATGTAACTTTTATTTAAGTGTTTATTAAAACAATTTATTAAAGTGTTATAAAACCTAAACACTAAACCCCTAACCCCAAACCCTATATCATAATGTTTAAAACCTAGAACATAAACCCTAAAATCATTTACTAAGTTCTTATAAACTCTAAACCATAAACTCCAAAACCTAAACTAATAAACCTAAAGTGTTTACTAAAAACATTTGCGAAAGTGTTATAAACCCTAAATCCTAAAACCTACACCCTAAGAATTTCATAAAATTTTAACAATAGTTTTGTAACTATTTTCAAAGTGTTTATTAAAAGAAGTTAGTAAAGTGTCCCTCAAACCTAAACCCTAATCATTTTACAACTTTTTAGCAAGTGTTATGTAAGTGTTCTCTAAGTGTTTATTAAAATAATTTATGAAGTGTTCCAAGACCTAAACACTAAAATCTAAACCCTAAACCCTAAACCCTAAACCCTAAACCCTAAACACTAAACCCTAAACCCCAAACCCCAAACCCTAAACCCTAAAACCAAGGCATTGTATGACCTATAAAAAATAATTTTGTAACTTTTATTTAAGTGTTTATTAAAAGAATTTACTAAGCTATTATAAAACCTAAACTATAAACCCTAAACCCCAAACCCTAAACCCTAATCCCTAATAAATTAGTAACCCTTTAAAAAGTGGTTTGTAACCCTTTTATGTGTGTACTAAAAGCACTTAATCAAGTTTCATTAACCCTAAACCCTAAACTGTAAACCAAAAAACCTAAACCCTAAACCCTATAAACTAAACCCTAAACTATAGGCATTTTATAGAATTTTTAAAATCATTTTGTAACTTTTATTAAGTTTTTATTAAAAGAATTTACTAAATCGTTAAAAACCTTACACCATATACCCTAAAACGTAAACCCCAAAATTGAAACCCTAAAACCCAAGTGCTAAACCCTAAACCACAAACCCCAAGAATTTTATAACAGTTTAAACCGTAAACAATAAAGAGAAAACCCTAAACCCTCAACCCTATATCCCAAACCCCAAACCCTACACCCTAAACCGTAAACCCTAACCATTTTATAGAATTTTACAAATTGTTTTGTAACTTTTATTTAAGTGTTTATTAAAAGCATTTCCCAAAATTTTGTAGACTGTAGACACTAAACCCTAAACTTAAATCCAAAACCCCAAACCCTAAAACCTAAATCCCAAACCCTAAACCCTAAACCCTAATCATTTTATAACATTTAAAAAAGTATTTTAACTTTTATTTAAGTGTTTTTTAAAATCATTTGATAAAGTCTTATAACTCCTAAACCCTAGCATATAAACCCCAAATCCTATATCGTAAATCATAAACCCTAAAACCTAAACCTTAAACTCTAAACCACAAACTCTAAATGTTAAACCCTGAACCCTCAACATTTTATGACATTTTAAAAATCATTTTGTAATTTTTATTTAAGTGTTTATAAAAAGAATTTACTAAGGTTTTATAAACCCTCAACTATAAACTGTAAACGAGAGACCCTAGAACCTAAACCCTAAACTCTAAACCTGAAACACTTAACTCTAAACCCTAAACCCAAAACGTTAAACCCTAATAATTTTATAACATTTTAAAAATCATATTATAACTTCTATTTATGTGTTTATTAAAATAAATTACTAAAGTGTTATAAACCCTAAACCCTAAACTCTAAACACCGAAACCCAAACCATAAACCCTAAATCCTAAAGCCTAAGAATTTTATAACATCTTAAAAAAATATCGTGTATTCGATCTGTATCTTTGAAGGGGGAGCGTCAAACTGAATATCTTTGAAGGTCGTTTGTTCGATCTGTATCTCTGTTGAGAGAGAGTCAGATTGAATATATGAAGATCATGTGTTAGATCCACGGTCAACGCTCCTGTCACTTCATAACTCTACTTCCAATCAGGCTTGAGGTAAGCAGCCATTTCTGTCAATTCAAATTATCTTAACGTTCCATGCCTCTTCTTCTTCGAACTTTGTTTTTAATATTTGTCTACAATTATGGATATTGTTTATTTTGTTTACACATATGAAGCCAGGCCTCTGAAGATCGTGTGTTCGATCTGTATCTTTGTCATCTTTGTCGAGAGAGAGTCAGACTGAATATACGAATATCATGTGTTTGATCCACGCTCAACGCCCTTGTCACTTCATAACTCTACTTCCAATCAGGCTTCAGGTAAGTAGCCATTTCTTTCAATTCAAATTAGCTTAATATTCCATGCCTCTTCTTCTTCGATCTTTGTTTATAATTTTTTCTGCAACTATGGATATCATTTCTTTTGTTTGCATATTTTAAGCCACGACTCTTCTTTGAGCCTTGCTTTAAAGTATCGTTTATAAAAACATTTTACAACTATGGGTAGTGTTTATAGACAATTTTCTTGCACAATGTAACTTGTTGTTTATAAATTCTTTGTACAACTATGGATATCGTTTAAGGATATGTTGTTTATAAATTTTTTCTAGAGCTATGGATATCATTTGTTGTCTATAAAAATCTTCTACAGCTATGGATATCGATTTCGGATAATTTTGCTTGCACATTTGAAATGATAAACATTGGTTTACAATTATTGTTTTGCAACTATGTGATGTACTTATTGATACTTTTCACATATTGATACTTTTCATGTTTCATTATACATTTATTTAGACATTGAAATGTTTGAACACTTCGTCATCAAGATTCATCCTCAATTACTATATCGGCCCAATCCTCTACACTGAACTTTGGTCTTATGGTTACTGAGATATCAATCATTGATACAAGTAGCCCAAAATTATGAAGCAAAAAACATAGAAATTCTTGCAAGCGTTCACCTCTTTCCTAGTTTTTGAAATGATGGATTGTAAATGTTCCTTGGGTGGGTGATAAACTTTGATGCCTAATTTTTTTATCTATATTCTAATATGAAAATAGATTCAGCATAGATTTGGATTTTTTTATATTGGAATTGGAATTTGGCACTCAGATTATATATTTTTGAAATTATTAATACAAAAATGAATTCAACATTCTAAATTGTATTTTTAAATAGAAAATTATGCTTAATATTTTCAAATATAGACATGTAGAAATATGTATATGTGGAAAATAGTCAAAGCTATTTTTTCTTTTTTGCCAAATAAAACACGAAAATGTTGTCCTCTTAAACTACACTCACATGGATTATTCAGTATTCACTTTTGTTGTTCACCACCCTTACAACTTTGATATTGAAAATGATAGGTGGCCACACATAATTTTAATCACCTTTTTCATAACTTTGTTAGTGAAATTGTGAAAATAGTATTTGACTTAAACTAGAAAACGAAATTAAATTTTACTAATTAAATTGTTGTGCTCATAATTCCTTATTTATATTGCAATGTTTCATACATATTGTTTGTTATATTATCATGTATATATTGATATCTCAGTTTTCTCAATAAGTATTATAAATAAAAAGAATGAAATGATATGCAATTTTATTTTCATTAAGCTTTTTGAGGAGGAAGATGAGGAGGAGGAGGAGGAGGAGGAGGCAGAGGTCGAGGAGGTAGTGGAGAGGAGAAGGAGGAGGCGTAGGAGGGGAGGAGGAAGAGGTAGAGGCAAATGCGGAGGAGGCAGAGGAGAGGAGGAGGAGGAGGCAAAGAAGGAGGATGAGATGGAGGTGAAGATAGAGTCAGAGGAGGAGGTGGAGGAGGCAGAGGAGGCAGAGGTGAAGGTAGGGGAGAAGGAGGTGGGGGAGGAGGAGGAGGAGATGGAAGCAAAGGAGGAGGAGCACGAGGAGGAGGAGGTGGTGGCATGGAGGAGGAGCAGGTGAAGGAAAAGGTTTCAGTGAGAGAGGAGGCAATGGAGGAGGCAGGGCAAGAGGAGGACGAGGTGGAGGGGATGGGGAAGTAGGGAGGGGGGTGGTGACAATGGCAGAGGAGGCAGTGGAGGTAAAGGAGGTGGGTGACGAGGAGGAGAAGGAGGAGGAGGAACAAGGAAAGGCGGTGGCATTGGCAGTGGTGGTTGTGGTTGTGGCAGATGAAGAGGAGGGGCATGTGGTGGTGATGGTTTTTGGAGAGGTGGAGGAGGAGGAGGACGGGGTGAAGGAGGTTGAGTAGGAGGTGGAGGTGGTGGTGGAGGTGGAGTAGGGGACGAGGTGGAGGAGGTGGGGTGGCCAGAGGAAGAGGAGGAGTAGGAGAAGGAAGAGGAGGAGGTGGTGTTGTTGGTGGAGGTTGAGGTGGTGGATGAGAAGGTGGAGGCGGTGGTGGTCTAGGAGGAGGTTAAGGTGGAGGATAAGGAGTAGGAGGCAAAGGTTGAGGTTGTGGAGGAGGAGGAGAAGGAGAAGGAGGAGGAAGGGGTGGTGGTTGAGGATGAGGTAGATGTGCAGATGGAGGAGGAGGAGGAGGAGTATGGAGTGGAGGAGGAGGAGGAGGTGGTGGAGGTGGAGAAGGAGGAGGAGGTGGAGGAGGTGGATGTGGAAGTGGAGGTGGAGGTGGTGGTGGAGTAGGAGTTGGTGGGGGTATAGGTGGATTTGGAGTAGGAGGTGGTCACGGTATAGGTGGATGTGGATGAGGAGGAGGAGGAGGACGAGGAGGATGATGAGAAGGGTGTAGAGTAGGAGGATGAGGAGGAGGCAGTGGTGGAAGTGGTGGTGGAGGAAGAGTGGAGGTGGAGGTTGAGGTGGAGGAGGAGGTAAAGGTTTACATGGAGGTTTAGGTGGATGAGGAGCAGGAGGAGGAAGAGGAGGAGGAGGAATAGGAGGAGGAGGAGGAGGAGGTGGTGGAGGAGGTGGAGGAGGTATAGGTGGAGGAGGAGAAGAAAAAGGAGGAGGAGCAGGGGGTGGATGAGGTGGAGGTGGAGCTGTAGGTGGTTGTGAATAAAGAGGTGGAGGGAGAGGTAGAGCGAAGGTGGAGGAGGGGGAGGGAGAAGGTGGTGGAGGTGGTGTTGGTGGATGAGGAGGTGGAGGAGGAGGAGTAGCAGGAGGAGGCAGATGTAGAGGTGGTGTAGGAGGTGGAGGCAGAGGAGGTCGAGAAGTAGGTGGAAGAAGAGGAGGAGG
>APFE030961823.1:0-10937 GCA_000404065.3 Pinus taeda
TTTGCTGTCTGAGATCAAGGGCCAACACCGTGCCACGCCTCCTCCACCGGCAGGTAAGGTATATACATGTTTTCCTCCAGTTTATTCGTGATTCTTCCTCTGCTCAGCGATCTCCAACTCTCTCTGCTCTCCACCGCAAGGGTTTACTCTGCCATTCCGCTCCGAGGCCACCGCAACTTCGGGTTCTTACTTCATTACAGAAGGGTTTCTCCACATGGATTCTCAGTCCTGACCTAGCCAAATAAATGCACACCAGCTTAATGATTTATTTCGATTTGGTGTTTACAGGTTTATGAAATTTGTTTAACGTTTTCTCTTTTGCTTGCCAGGTGTGAACGACATCTCCCACTTCTGTGGATCTGGAAGAGCCCCTCCAAATGAGGACCGCCGAGCTACACAGGTATTTATCTAGTCATCAGGGTTTTGTTTTTTGGTTGATGCATCCTTATCTCTCTCGGATTGCCAGAGGGTTTACTCTGGTTTTTAGGATGAGACCCCAACCTAATAACATCTGGTTGGCCGCAGGTTATATCAAAACCCTAGTCTCAATCCGGTTACATGGTCTTGAGATATTGTCGGCACCATTTCGCTTGTAATGATTTGGGTTTCTACCCTGACTTCCGTATCTATAGGTTTTGCCTGGTCTTATTTAAACTGATGTATAATTTTGTGAACATACTGGTGGCTACGGCCGTGAATTTAAATATTGGAAAATCTGGTTTACCAAACTGTGAACTTGTTTGATTCACGGCCTATGGGTTTTTCATACATATGTATATATTTACCACAGTTATTACGCCATTGCTTTTTTATGATACTAGTTGAAATGTTGCCCTTTTGTAACACATAGGATTTGATGGTTAACCGAATGCGTATGTCTGTTCTTGTTTAAAATCTTGATTAAAATCTTGTTTGCTCAGGCCACACCCGCATGTATTTTGGCAATGCATCCTTCAAGGGTTTGTACATATGTTCGCTGTTGGCTCATGCATATTGTTGGCAGAGCGGTCGCACCTGCATCTAACCCCTATAGATGTATGGGCGACATGCTAATGATTCTTGAGACTGGAAACCCTACGGGGCTGTAACTTATTTAATGGCCATAACATATGTTTCAGAATCCTCGTTTAATGGTTTTCTAACCGTCAATACGGCTGTGTCTCAATACTATCGAGCTCCGTTATTTCTTTGTTATACCTATGCATGATTTTCACATTATCTTCAAGAATGGCACCGTCAATACGGCTATGACTCAATACCATCGAGCTCTGTTATTTCCTTGTTATATTTCAATGTCCATGCTTTACTTTTACATTATTTTCAGGAATGGCTGTCGATGTTACGACATGATTCTTGTCTCATGTTTATGATACTGTGCGCATTATATCTCTATGCTCTACACAGTCTTTTAGATTTGTATCATGTTTAAGTTGTCGTTGTTGCGGGCTCGCTGGAACCCTCATCTGTTTTAGCTGAACCGATTCAGGGTTTTCAGGGTTCTCTATTATTTGTCCATTATCTTACTTAATACCTGTTTGTCGTTATTATTCAGTTGGTTATAAAGAAAAGGCATTCGTCTAAGTTGAATCATAGAGATTTAAGATTGTTCGTGCTCATTGCACCACGATTTATATCGACTAGGATGTGGATAACCCGTTATCCGTCTCAGATGATTCTTTAACTTGGAACCATTCTTTTGGGTACAAAACAGGGTTTGTCAAATGTTTCTATTGGCTGCGTTATGGGATGTGCCATGGTTCTTATTATTCTGTCTTTGTTTTTCTACAGATACCATTCAACTGTCTTTAAATGTTACCAACTTCATGTTCTGTCTTTTGAGCTCTATAGTACTCTGTACATATATTTTCTTTCATGCAGAAATACATATACTTCTTGTTTATACAGATAACTGTAATCATTTTGTAATTTGGTTTATAGTTTTGCTATCTAAGCTTGTACAGCTGACCATAGTCACACTGTGTTTCACTTACATCTAAGTAATTTATAACGGTCAGATACTCTCTCTCGTACTATCTTTCGTTCTGTACAGCTATTGCTTATATCCTGCCTACTAACTGTAGCTACAGTCTAACTGACAGTAACAGATACATTTACAATTTACACAGATAATCATGGAGACATAAGGGTCCGTTACTTACCTGGTCTTCACTGACACGATGAGTCTGGAATCAGTCTCCTGTCTAAATCTCTGTGCAAAGCTTGATATCCTCCCAACCGTGAGACCAGTCTCTCAAGACCTGAGTCTCCCCCCAAGCTTCTGCTTACCGGATCACTATCCTCAGTAAGCCAGCACTGTGTGCTTGACTATCTGGTCCTTACCAGAGTTAGTCCCAAACAAGGTTCTTTCTTTCCTGTTTCCTTCTCTGTCCGTCTCTACAACACAGAGAGAAACTATTCACCCCTTTTCTTTTTCCTGGAAATCTTTCCAGTTAAGGAAGGTGGTTATTTTCAGTTCCATTAACTGTTTTCCCTTTTGGGAAGCTCAATGCTCTTTTGAGTAATTCTTTAAACATTACTTTAATGCATAATTCCAAACAACAGAAAAATAAATTCTCAATGTCATTCAGTTTTTACTGCAGTAAACTTTTAAATAATTACATTTACGGGGTCATCACAATATATATACATAGATATATATATATATATATATATATATAATATATATATAATCAAAATATTCATATTATAATGGCTAATAGTTATAAATATATAAATCACAAATTTGAATAAAATTAAATTGGTATAGTAAAATGAAATTATATATATTTATTCAAAAATAATAAATGAAAAACAAATTCAAGGATTTTTTTATAAGCTTTTTTTACATTTTATAAAAATATATCTTTATATATTTATAAAATTATAAAAATTATATAACTTTAATGGATTTATAAAGTCATATTCTATAAGCCTCAGTATTCTTCTAAAACTATATTGATATCTCATTGTCAAGTTTAATATTCAAAGACAATAACATTTAGTTTTTTTTAAGCAAGTAGATTTTAGTCTTTAGCTTTATTTATTTGTTTTTAGTTTAACGAATTTAAAATGAATTTTAATAAAATTTTAGAAAATTTTTATGAAATTATTAGTCTTGGTATTTGGCTTATTCGATCTTGAGATTTTTTAACCTCATCAAATAAATTTACATATGAATGAAATTTAGTATATTTTCAATTTAATCAATTTTATTCCCAAACTTAGTGACTTAGTCCATTAAATACAAATTTTGTAGTGAGTATATTTCTAATTTAATCAATTTTATTCCCCAATCCTAGTGACTTAATCCATTAAATACAAATTTTGTAACATTACAATAAATGTTATAGAGATTAGGATATATAGAGTTGAATTTAAATGTTGTATATTTATGGATATATATTCTAAATTATATAACATTTAATACATTTTGCAATTTTTATTTTAATTGAAGTTGAAATTTAATATATAATATTTACAATATACCATCTAATAATCAAATTTTAATTTATATTATTTGATTTAATATTTATAATGATTATAAGAACTTTATGGAGAATATGTTGTAATTTGTTAAGTGTCTAATGTTTGGAGTGAACACTTCACTTATCTTCAAAACTTCACCTATCTTCAAAAGGCACTTAAGCTTACAATGAACGATGGATTTACTAAGAATTTTATACCAAGAATAAATAGGAAGAGATGAATGTTAGGATAAGAAAGTTAATAAGCTAATATTTTATAACGATATATTATTAATTACTGATTTTGGAGATACTACCATTAAGATAGATATCGGGAATGAGAACATAATAAATTTATATTATATATTAATATTCAAATTAATAATGATAATAATTAATAATTATTGTTAATAGGGTTTTGGATAAACAGTGATGGAGTATTTTCTTAAGATACTCTTAGATATGAAGTCATTGGTTCAATTTCATATCCTATTCGATGTTATTCTTGGAAATTACCATCATGTAGCCTTACCAATGCTAAACTTACAAAATAATAATAATAATAATTAACTTTGGAGCATAATAGGTTAAGTTAGTATAAATAAAATTAATGAATAAAATTGATTAAAAAAGAGGATTATAAAGAAAATAAATAAATAAAAAAAAAAAAAATAATTATAAGAATGAAAATAATAAATGAATATTAATTAAAATGATATTAAAATTAAAAAAAAAATAATAAAAGAATTTATATTTAAAATATTAACTAAATAATAATATAAAAGAAAAATAGTTTGAATAGGAATTAGTTTATAAACTTAATTCCGTGTAATTGCTTATTTGTTTTAGTGGTTGACATGAGTATTCTTATTTAATGATATTAGGTTGAAAAACATATAATTATCTATAATATTATCTATATATTTATTTCTCATTTATTTTTTATTTTTATTTTTTATTCAGGAACGAAAAAGTGTAATTATATTATATAAGGTATATAATGATCAGATAATACATTTGCCAAATAGAAACTTCATATGAGCTAGAACGGACAAATGGACAATCCTTTGCAGAAATACCTGAGAAAGGATGGAAACAATAATCCCGAAAACAAAAAAGTATCTGATGATCATCCAGATAGATAGCCATTTCATTGTAATAGAGGTCCCAAAAAAGATATTTTGTAGATACAAAATTTGGAATACTAAGATCCTCTGTGGAGGAATAGTGCTGTACAGAAATTCCAAAATATAATCAACTATTTCAATAAAGTCATAATGAAAACAGCAAGGACAAATTGACAAAACATACCTAACACCCGCAAGATTTGATATTATGTATCAGGTAAAGAAAATTCTGTGATAGAGAACATTTCCTCATCAGAAATTACCTTCATGTTCCAGATACCTGCAGCTGTTAAAAGACCTTCCTTTGATAAAATGTCTTCCTTCTTGTTCTGTAACCTGTAAATGTGTTGTATGGAACATCCTTCCATCCTTTCCCATAGGAATACAATCCTGTTCATCGAACCTGCAAGGTGAGGATTGCTAATATGGATTTTTTCCAAAACAAAATCAACCATGATTTTTGAATCCCCAAATATTGAGACTGACTGTATGTTAAAGAAAATACAGAAAGAAAGAAGACCCACGAGAGTCATCGCCTCCGCTTTGCAGCTGGATCCTTTTCCTCCATTCCATGAAATAAGATATTAAGTATTTCCATCCATGATGATGTGGATCCCACAACCACAAGAGTTGTTTTGAGCCGCTCCATCAAAGAACGCTCTCGAGAAACTATTATGATTCAGAACATTCATGTTGGGATTTGATCTTTTTCCCTTGGGTGGCTTTTCAGGTAAGGAATAAAAAAGAAAAGATATGCTATGGATGATTCCCATGAAAGGCTCTTTACATTCCTTAAAAATTTTGTTGTTCCTCCATCTCCATATGCACCATAAGGCAATAATAAAAATCAGCCTCCAGGATTCCTTTTGTCCGCTCCACCAAAAGAAAGCCTCTTTTATCGATGAGTGAGAAGCATGAGGGAACCCGTATAAATTTTCCAGGGCTTGCCATATCTGCTACGTTTTCTGACAGAGAAAGAACATGTCACAATTTGTTTCATCCTCAAATTTGCATTGAACAGAGACCCAGACCCTACCAGCCCCTCTTTTTTAAATTGTCCTAAGATAAGTTTTTGTTGTGGAATACCAACCACGAGAAATAAATAGATTTGGAAAGACAACCTGATTTCCAAAAAAATGATGAAAAAATAGCACTGGGAATGGCATTTCTTGAGGTTATCAGATTCTGGTAAATGTCCTTTACTCATACCTGGGATATCCCCTTTATATCTTTCCATGTAAGGACATCGATATCCAAGGAGCGATATATTCCACAGTTCCTCAAACAAACTTTTAAATTCTTCCACTGTCTTGCTACATTCTCAGTGATCCCCATATTGCCATATTCTTTCCAAATAGGGAAGGGTCCATGCCATTCTGCAATAAGTTTGTCCCAAGTAAAATAACCTTTTATGTGGAAAAAGTTAAGGAGTGTCCCAGGCAAGATGATTTCCTCCTATCTGCTCAAGAAAGTATCAAGACCCATGAGAACTCTGCTACCAGATTAGAAACTCCAAACCAGATTCTTTAAGAAAAAATCTTCTATCTTACGAAAACTTAGCCATATTGCTGAACCATAAATGGATCCAATCCTTCCCAACCTAAACCAGTATGAGATATCCTTACTACCCATATACTTCTTTTTTATGGTATTGCTCTATGGACCCTCTCCGAAAATCCCTCTCCATAGGGATTTGCATAGAAGAGCCTTTCCAAAACTCCGTAGGTCCAACAGACCCCATACCCCAAGATTTTTCGGCAACGAGATGTTAGATAACTTAGACAAGTGATATTTTCTTTTCTCAGCCTTGCCACCCCAAATAAAATTTGCAGTTATCTTGTTCATTTTCTGAATAATGCTTGTAGGAAGAAAAAAGAGATGAGCCCAATATACAACAAGTTGAGTTAGGACTGATTGAGCCAAAATGACTCTTCCTGCCATTGAAAGGCATTTATATTCCCATACTAAAACCATTTTGTGGTATCTTTCTATTATCCATTGCCAGTCCGTTTTAGAGTATCCTTTTGCTTTTAACTGGAATCCTAAATATTTCATTCCCCGATTGATGGACTGCGCCTCTATCCCAAAGAGTGAGGATACCCACTCTATTAATTTGAGATTGCCATCATTATGAAAGAGAGCTGATTTGGACTCATTTATTTGTAAGCCTGTGGCTCTTTGGAACTTTTTGAGGATGTCATATAAGCATAACCAAGTGAGCCTGCAAAGCATTCCAAAAATAAGTATATCATCAACAAATAGATTATGCAAGATATAATTGTTCCTGCAGATCCTCGGTGGTCGACACCTGTTTTCACTAACTGCCTTATTGATGTGCAGGCTTAAAGAGTTCATTGCCAGGATAAACAATAGGGGAGATAGCGGGCATCCTTGGCGCAGACCCCTGGCAGCTAGAAAAAAAGGAGATGGAATCCCATTTATGATAACAGCATAGTTCACCTTCTCCATATAGGCCATGATCCAGTTTATCATGTTGCAAGAAGGCATCTGATGAAACCCCAATCAAGGCAACATATGCCTTTCAGAGATCAATTTTGAAAATGGTTGCTTCACTTTTTTTAGTGTGCATAGAAAACAAAACCTCTTGAGTGTTAGCAACAACATCCAATATATTTCTTCCTTTCAAAAAGGCATGCTGATCCTTTGTTAAATACTTTGATAAGGTTCCTTTTATCTTTTCAGCAATAATTTTTGAAATGATTTTGTATGAAATGTTACAGAGAGATGTCGGCCTGTAGTCTTGCAAATATTTTGCTTCCCTTTTCTTGGGGATGAGGGCAATATGAGTGGATGAGGTAATCTGGTGAATGTTGCCTAATATTCTTGAGCCCTCGACCATCCTTGGTAGATCTTGTTTGATAAGATCAAAAAAATGGATGAAGAATTCGATCGTCTAGCCATCTGGACCAGGGCATTTATCCTTTTTAAAGGATTTCATGGTTTCTAGAAGTTCTTCCTCAGTTATTGGCTGAAAGAGATAATCATTTTGTTCCTTGTCAAACATTTGAGGAAAAAGATCTATTCCCCACAGAATGTCCTATATCCCACAATCACCAGATCTTCTGTATTGGTTTCCAAAATATCTCACAACTTCACTAGAGATGTCTTGTTGAGAGTATAGAAAGTCTCCCTTTCCGTCCTTTATTTTCCATATAGATTTCTTTTCTCGTCTTGAGCTTGCAAATCTGTGAAATTTTTTTGAGTTTCTGTCTCCTTCCTTTAGCCAAATTGCCCTGCTCTTTAATCTCCATGATGCCTCTTCCTGCTCCAGTATTTTGCATTTCCTCCTTTGCAGTTCCTTTATACGACATCTCATGTTGAAAGGGATAACATGAGTAGCTAAATTTCTAGAGATGCTATCCAATTCCTTCTGAATTTCCCGAAGGGATGTTCTGTTTTTTTATCTTTTCTTGTACTGCCAATCTTTTACAAACTTTCTAATGGAGGATAGGTTATCTCTAAAAGTTAAGAAAGGAGGCATATTTTCTTTTGATGGTAATTCCTTCCATTGTCTAATTATGGCTTCATTGAAATCTGTATCTTCCAAACATAGCTTGTTAAATTTAAAAGGATACCCTTTTCTGAAACCCTTTTCTCCCATCCTAGGAATATCAGCCTATGGTCTGATATAAAATCATTTCCAGTTGATGTAAAGGGCATGCCTAGTCTATCAATTATACTTGCATGTAGGATGAAACGATCAAGTCTCTTTGCTATATATGCTCCTTCAGTTCTTCCATTGTCCCATGTTGGCATCATTTTAGGTGGACTAATGTCAACAAGATTCCTGTGTAGCAGCTCATATCTAATGCGGTCAGCAAGAGGGTCTTTTTTCCGACTATTCCCCCATATTTCATCAGAGCTTAATGTGACATTTAGATCTCCTTATACAACAAGCATTTTTCTGAGCAGAGAGCACCGTGCAGCTCAAACCCCTTGTAGCTATTTAGCAGAAAACTTCCCCTCGAAAGCATATATACACAAAAGCGGAAAGCAACTGAAATGCGGAGGTAATTACAGAGTCCTCCCACGGAAAAGAGAAAAGGAACCCCAAAAACAACGAATGAAAAATGGAATTTTGGATAATTGAGAAAAGAGTTTGAATTGAGTAAGTGGGTGCAACATATCTAGAAAGAGTTCAGGTGAAAATTTGGCTAAAGCTGTTATGAGCCAAAAACACACTCAGTCAGGAACTATGGATAATGGCATAAACAAAGACTGTACAGAGAAACTGGCGTGAGTTGGTATGATGCTAAACCAGGAGCCTTTGTAGGGTTAGAGTAAAAAGAAAGTGGTAGCGATATGGATATGACATGTTCAGATATACCAACAAGCGTCACCCTGTCGATAGAGGCACGTATCCCTCATGCACCCGCCCATTCTAGAGGTGTCTTCAAGCTGAGCTATTGGTTAGATACAGACAGTCGCTTACCTGATTCATCGGCCGATGATGCTCTCTACTCGCATTGTTAGTAAAGTTTAATATTGCATTGTTAGTAAAGTTTAATATTGTATATATTAAAAATGAGTTATAATTAATATTAAAATTATAAATTCAATTTGAATAGTTTTTTTTTTTTTTTTCAAAGAGAAATTGTAAAAAAAAAATTCTTCTAAATTTGAGGTTTTATAGGCTAAATATGGAGTTTTTTACATCTTGACATGACATTATTGAGATGAATATATGTTGTTGTCTGGTTTAAATATAATGGGTTAGTTTGAACAATTGACAATTCTAAATAAATATAATGGGTTAGTTTGAACAATTAACTACTCCAAATATTATTCATGACATTTAGAGAGCCATTTCATAAACAAATGGACTTTATTATCTGTCTGACTCAATTTTCCTATGAAAAGTGTATTAATTAACATTAATGAGTTTGTACTCGTTATCATTCATAAATATATAGTAATAAGTTTATACTAATTACCATTGAAAAAAGTGTAATAATTAACAATAAAGAGTTTTACATTAATTACTAATTTTAATTGATCTTTTACTTTTTTCACATAGGAAAATCTGGGAAGATCGACCCTGAAGAGAATTAAATCCGGCCCGGCTAGATTATAAAGGCCCAACCTCACTTTCTTAAAATATAATAAATTATAATGATAATCATTATCATCAATATTTTATATTAAATATTATCAATTATAAATACATTTTCTAAATTTCTATTAATATAGATTAAATTTATATTTAATAATATAATGCATAAATATTTTAAAAAAACTTTATAAGTTTATGTTTAAAAATGTACTAATTTTTTTTAATCATATTTATTATGTATTTATAATAATTATTTTACTTAATTAAAAATATTTATTTTTTATTTTATTAATTAATATTACTAATATATTACATTTATACACATTATTAAATAATAATAATTTATTATATTTTTTAAAACCAATATATTTGTGTAATATATTTCTAAGTGGAAGTTGAGAAGTCGCAATGAGTTAACAAATCACCTTCCATGAAAAGTGGTTGTAGTGTTATCTAAAGATGTTAGTGTGATCCAAAGATATTAGTTGAAGTTCATAGTGTGCCTTCCAAACTCACCCATTCACACATGGGCCTCGGCCTCTGATCTTTTTACTTATTGTATTCCAATAATTGATATAAGTTGTTAATGTTCAGATAGCCATAACCCTTTATTTTATTCTCAAGGTCAAGCTTGATTCGTCTTTTATTACATGTTTTTTTTATAAATTGACTTATTCCTTTTGAATTATAAAGTCAATACAAAGTCCATCCACATGTTATTATATTTAATATAAATTTATTGATACCTGTACATTATATATAATATAGTATGAATTAAATATGAAGTTAGTGGGTTGAGCAGAATTTATTTTAAATAATTTCGGAACTGTTCTTTCGGACTATTGTTGGTCAACATTCCATTACCTTAATAATATCATTGTTTATTTAAAACAAACAAACCGATAATTTAATTAGACTTTTTGTTTTATTTTATTTTTCTTTTATTATACGCGCTGCAACCATATTATTAAGAATTTTGTTTACAATATTAATGTGTTTAATTAATTTAATTATTAGAGTTTTTTTTTTATTAATTTAAATTAATTTATTTTGTAAAGTGATTGTTTTAAGTTTTATTATTGGGAGTTTTTAGGTAATTTTTAGTTTTTAGTTGATTGAGCCTTCTGTGATTCATAGATGGTTGAAACTAGTAAAACTTCTCGTGTAAATCACATGTACACAGACATTTGTCGATGCGTTTCGAACTAACTAGTGGGATTCATCGTCAGGACAAGTTGAAGAAACACATCGAGCTTAGCATGTTAAATAGTC
>APFE030961830.1:14308-25260 GCA_000404065.3 Pinus taeda
TTACCAGTACAGTTTCATCAATATACTCAATTGAGTTATAACCCAGAATGGGACTGATCATATCTGCAAGGTCCTTGCCCAATGGGTTGAGGTAACCATGAAAAATGGGAGGTTACTGCACAGTATCAGAATTAATAAATAGTTGGTTCAGCTTTGTGGTCTGAGCATCTGTCAACATCTTATCTCCTTGATTTATCAGATCAAACAAAGATAGAGGAACCGATTTCTTCTCATTCTTGAATTGCAGCATCTCTCTGATGGCCTCAGGGGTAATGTAGAAAACAACTGAGCCTGAAGGGTCAAGCACAGCTCTCTGAGTGGGATCATAACATTCAGCACAAAGGTGAATTAGGTCGGGGAATTGATTGACCTAAGGAAGCTTGAAGATTGGGAGGAAGGAATCCCAAATGCCCAATACATCTGTTCCAGTTTCATGTTTGGCCTTTAATTCATTTAACAGGTGGAGGTGGAACTTGCTTTTTATTAGGAATTCCTCTAAGATTTGGTAATCCAAATCTGCTAATGCCTGCCACTCCAACTCTCTCTGAGGGGCATTCAAAGGGGAAATATTGAGGGCCACAGGTGCTACTGGTGTATCCGTAGTTACTTCAAACTTTGTTTTATATGTGAATTGGTGTTACTAGGCTGAGTAACAGAAAAGAGTATTTCTTGGAAGAAGGGGTGAATTGAGAAACAGAGGGCGATAGGGTAAACTGCAGCAATTGAAATACTGCACACAACACTGAAGAGAGGGAAAATACTTGTGTTCAACAGAGTTCTTTCATAGTAATTAGGTGTAGGTTCGAGTTTCCTGTTCACGACTGCACGAACTGAAAATGGGTTTTTGTGAAAGCTTTGGTAACAAGGCTTAGCCAGTGAATTTCAACCCTTCAATTTCAAATGGGAACTAGGTGTAGGGGATTTGCCGGTGAATTATGTGTTTTTTCTGTGTTTCAAGTCAATTTCAGCTATTTGCAGACAAAACCAGGTGCAGAGAGGATTAACAGAGATAAATACCTGGTATACTGATAGTCCGGGTCACAAATGCAGGTGGGTTGGCGCGCCGATGGTCTCCAGGTTGAATTTAGCTGGTTGGCGCAAGCTTGGACGTGAAATGCATGCAGAAGACAATAGAGGCGTTTTTGCAAAAAGTGCAAAAAACACGAAAAATTGGCCAAAATATGGATTTTTGGGATATTGGCGCCTTTTTCGGATGACGTCAGCATGACGTCATTAGGTGGGGTCAGGGTCGGATGATGTCAGCATGACGTCATTAGGTGACGTGGCTGCTTATGAGTGGTCCACGGGGATGGTGAGGTGGCGAACAGGTGGAGCAATGGTGGACGGGGGCGCGGACGCGGTGATGACGTATCAGTGACGCTGGCAGTGACGTTGGCAGGTGGATTAGTGGAAACCGGAAACCGCGGGTGGTATCATATCACACCGCTTTTGATACGGAAGTGGAGTTGTCAGAGGGGGCTCCGATACGCTGTGGGGACGACGCGTGGCCGAGGCCTGACGTCACCCTCTGTCAGATATCGGATGCTATCTTTCGGACGTCGGGGCCGGTCCGATATCCACACGAGCCATTGGATGAAAAGCGCCCGATCAGATGGTCGATGGGCCAATAACCTGTCCGGACGATACAGCGTTGGGCGGGCAATAAAAAATGATTTTTCGTGGGATTTGTGCCCCGCGGGGCCTTTAGAAATATTAACGAATTTGTATGGTTTTCCAATGTTTATTTATAAAATCGCGCAAGGCATTAAAACTTTGGATAAGTCGGGAAAATGGTTTTTCAATGTATTTTTGTATAAAATCGCAAATAGGTCCCAAACTTAGGATAAGGCGGAAAAGTGGGTTTTCAACATATTTTTGCCTTTTGAGTGGGTTTAAGGGTGAAAATGGGTTTTTTCCAAGGTTACTTAGGCAAAATGAAGGGTTGAATAGGTAAATGAGTTCTGAAGGAGAAAAAGAGGTAATGCTTGGGTTCTTAAACTGACCAGATGGCAATTTGATTCCCTAGTGGTGAACATATGGCTATAATGCCAAGGGGGGGATATTTATAGAATGCTTGGGGTTTATACACCATGGTGTTATAATAGTAGGGAAAGGGTGACATAGGAAATTAGATAATAGAAGTTAAGGGTTAATATGGAGGGAGAAGGTAAATGAAGAGTGATATCACTAAGTTTATTTGAAAACAACTTAGCCTAGGGAGTAGATCAAAATGAAAAGAATTTTGCACAAGAAATGTGGCTCTTAAAGGAAACCAGAACCAACATAAAACCTTGAATTCTTTCACAAACACAACTGGTGTAGGGATGTTAGTAATGAGTGCAAAACTAGGAAAAAGGAAGTTAGACATGATCCATTGTGTTGTTTTCCTTATATTGACCAGCAAGATTCAGTTTGAAAGGAATACCACTTCTGCAACCCCATCTACCTACCCATCTACTTACCTAGCATTTTTTGTTTCTTCTTGGAGGGTGCACTTGGACTTGCAGACCATTATGTGCCTTTTCTTTTCCATTGGATTTTTCTTTTGATTTCCTATCTAACACTACCATTATTGCTTCCAAGGCCCTAGATTAAGCAGTTGAGAACCTTAGCTTCTCTGCCTAACTATTGGTCTGCTAAGATTAAACAGTTTGGACATACTTCTTTCTCTATTCGACAATAGAAAAATGAAACATGGCATGATCCAGATTAGACTGTTGGACCATCCATCAAAATTTAGTAAACATGAAGGCATGTACACACCTTGCCTTGTCTTGGAAATATGTGATCTTTGTATCAGCAAACCAGAGCATATTTGGCATTTGAATTTGCCAATCATGAAATATGAAACCTATTGGTATAGGTATCCAACAGTGGCTCCACATGGGGATGGTTTTTTCTTCTTGAAAGACCAAGAACAGCAGGTCAGCATGCCTTGGCCCTTTGATTAGTCTTTCAAAACTTGGAGCTTTTCTTCCTTGAAACCTCAAAATTGTAAACTGTCATATTTATAAAACTTGCTGAACTACAACCTTTTCCTGCTTCTGCAAGATCCTTCAAACTAAGTTATTCATATGCTTAAAGAGAACACTATACATAGTAAATTTGTACAAGGGGCAGTCATGCTACATTCATGGAAGGTAGTCAAAATAGTGCTTCAACATCCTGCCATTCACAGGACCTTCATCCAAATCAGTTTCATCAAGGTTTTTAAGAAAGTAAGTATTGTTTCCTTGTACTGCTTGGATGATAAACGGTCCTCTCCAAAGGGAATCAAACTTTCCATGTTTTCCTTTATTTTCTCTTCTTAAATCCCACTTGAGAACTTTGTCACCCATGTTGAAATCCTCAACCTTAGTCCTTCTGTCAAAATCTTTCTTCAGTCTCTCCTGTAAGATTTGAACTCTGTTATAAACTTGGTCTCTAGTTTGTTGCAAACATATAACTTGATTTACCCTCCTTTGCATATCATTGGGATCAACTTGAATTTCTTGAAGTAGTTTCATAACAGGGATCCCTAGTGATGAAGGAAATTTAGCTTCTAATCCATAGACTAACTCATATGGGCTGACCCCAATTGATCTCTTGGTTGTTAGTCTATCTGCCCATAAGGCATTGACAAGTTTCTTATGCCAATTCTTTTTGTTTTCTTCCAATACCTTCTTTATCATGTTTACAAGGCTTTTGTTTGATGATTCAGCAAGGCCATTTCCTTGGGGATAGTATGCAGTGGAATGGCCCAAAGTAATGTGGAATTTGTGGCAGAAGTTAACCATCTTTTTAGATATGAAAGCAGTAGCATTGTCTGTTATTATCTTATCAGGACATCCAAATCCAGCAAGGATATTGGTCTCAAGAAACTGAATGATAGTGGAGTCATTTGCTTGTCTACATGGGATTGCCTCAATCCATTTAGTGAAGTAGTATGTAGCTGTTAGAATCCATCTATGTTGGCCTGAAGATGAGGGATTAATTTCTCCAATGAAATCCAAACCCCATTGCTGAAATGGTCTCTCTGTTGCAATAGGCCTTAAAGGCAGTGGCAGTAACTGTCTCTTTCCTTCAAACACTTGACATTTATGACATGAAGTGGTAAATTTCTTGATATCAGGGAAAACAGTGGGCCAATAGTAACCATCTCTCAGTATCTTATCCACAGTGGAATTCCAATACAAATGTCCACCACAATCGCCTGCATGAAATTCTTCCATGATCTTCTTAGCCTCATTTTCAATCAAACAGTTTAATAAGATACCCTCATGGTTTTTCCAAACCAGATTGCCATCCATAACACAAAATTTTAAAGCTTTCACTTTTAGGAACCTACATTTAGTTCTGGACAGCCCTGGGGGAGCACACAGGTTTTGTAACACATAACAGATATCAGAATACCAGGGGGATTGTTCAAAGGCCACATTGATCTTTGGAGTCGCCAGCTCCGGTTCACTGTCCAGTTGGTTGATGTCCAAGGCTTGGAAATTTGTTTCAGACATTAGTTTGGCCAAACCCTCCCCTTTTATCAGTTTTGTAGGTTTTATTTCAATATCAAATTCCAAAATGTTGGCAATCCATTTTCCTCTTATGCCCTCTAAGTTCTCTTGAGTAAGTATGTCTTTAACAATTGGGCTTGGTACATAAGCTATAACATGGGAATATAGGATGTAGATCCTAAAGTCCTTAATAGCTTTGACTAAAGCATATGCTTGCTTTTCCATGGTCTGGTACTTGAGGGGTGCATCTATAAGAGCTTTACTAAAGAAAGCAATGGGTTTCTCATTTCCTTGGTCATCTTTCTGTAGTAAGACAACAGCAATTGTGTGTTGGGAAGCAAAGGAAAATATGATAAATTCCCTATCAAATTGAGGGTTGGTTAAGATTGGGGTTTGAGTGAGGGCAAACTTGATACCTTCAAAAGCTTGATTTGCTTCTACTATCCACTTTACTTTTGAATCATTTTTAAGCATGTTATTGAGTAATCTGCTTAGTTCGGCTAGGTTTGGGATAAATCTCCTTAGAAAGTTGATTTTACCCAGAAAGGCTTGTAATTCCTTTATATTTCTTGGATGAGGCATTTGTAAGATGGCCTGGATTCTGTCTGGTTCAATCCTAATGCCATCTTTGGAAATGATGTGCCCCAAGAGTTTACCTTCCTCCAAACCAAATAGGGATTTCTTAGGATTTAAGGAAATTCCATATTTCCTACAAGTTATGAATATCTGCCTTAGATGTTTCAAATGTTCTTGGTCAGATTTGGAGAAAGGTGTGAGGTCATCTAAATAAATGACAAGAAAGTCATGAATTTCTTTGGCAAAAGCAATATCCATTGCTCTTTGGAAAGTAGCCCCTGCATTCTTCAAACCAAAAGGCATTTTAACATATTTGAAGGTTCCCCATGGGGTTGTAAATGCTGTTTTGTCTTGATCATCAGGATGAACTAAGATCTGGTTGAAGCCTGAGAACCCATCAAGTAAAGAAATTCTTGAGGCCCCCACTACTCTCTGTAAGATGTGATCCATCTTGGGTAAGGGGTAATTATCTTTCAAGGATACTTGATTCAAGTTCCTTAGATCAATACAGAGCCTTATTTCACTAGTTTTCTTTCTTGTAGGGACTAAGTTTGAAATCCAATCAGAGAATCTGATTGGTGCTATAATGCCTGCTTTAAATATTTTTTGTACCTCTTGTTCCATTGCTGGGAGGAGCATAGGATTGATTCTCCTCAATTTTTGCTTAAAGGGCTTCTGATCTGGCTTGAGTGGGATAGTGTGTTGTATTACAGAGGTGTCATAGGATTTTAAATCCTCATAACTCCATGCAAAGACATCCTAAAACTCTTTGAAAAGGTAAATGTATTTAGGCTTTTGTTCAGTGGGTAATGCAGCAGACAGTTTTATGATTTTGGGTTGTTTATCAGTCCTAATGTTACATTCTTCTATGGCAATGTTGAGGGGCTGTAATTTTGGTTTGCTGGGAACATCATTGGAGTCAAAAATGTCTTCTAAAGGAGCTAAGCCTGTTGGAAGAAAATTGTCCTTTAATTGTATCACTTCAGTTTCATCATCAGATGTCTCCTCACAACTAATTTGTTGGATTTCTTGTATGTTGTCTTTGTTGAAGATTGTAGGATGTAGCATTTGATTAGCTATTTTGGGTGATATTGCTTTGTTATTGTGTTTACTTTGTATTTGTGATTAACTTGCTGTCTCAGTGTCAATGTTTAGACCTGGAAATTCTTATTGTAAAGTCAAAAAATTGTTTATTTGTGTATCATCATCAAATACCTGCCAGTCCTTGACATTGTTTGGGACAGATGGTCTGTGTTTTATCTCGGCTGTAAAATAGTGGTGGGGCTCAAAAGGCAGCTTACAGGTACTTGCGAATGTGGCCAAGCTATGAGCATGAAGGTTCTGGGCCCTAGGAATTTTGGCAATCTGAAACTCAGTGAAGGACTTAAGCAATTCAGTAGCAGCAGACCTATAAGACCTCAGTCTTTTGTCATTGGTGACAAAATTGCCTTTTACTTGTTGGATAACTAAGTCTGAGTCTCCTAGGATTGAAACTTTTATAGCTTGTAGGGATTTTACTACCTTGAGGCCTAGTAAGAGAGCTTCATACTCAGCCATGTTGTTAGTGCACCTGAAGTTCAGTCTATAGGCTCGGCCCTCTACATGGTTGTTTTGTTTATTGTGTATCCAAACTCCAACTCCTGCCCCCAACTTGTTGACTGATCCATCAAATTCTAGGAACCATAAGATTTCTTGTTCTAGGGGAGACTGAATAATTTCTCTGTGGTCTGGAATTGTGAGTTGAAGTTTTGGTTCTTCATCTAGTTTTTCCTTTAGAACGGTTTCATCACTTGATTGGGTCATCTTTATTTCTAGATCTGTGGCTTGTTCATTAAAGTCCTGATCTTGTTTGAGAGTCTTGGTATCATCATCATTTGCAAGACATGAATTATCATTATAGAGAATATATGAATCTATGTCAGAATGAACAGCATATATGGGGAATTTTTGAGGCTTTTCTTCACTGCTGACCATGTATTTCATGAGTGACTCTCTATAAAGTCTCTTGGGTTGACCAAAGACTGTGATTGTGGCATATGACATGTCTAATTGTAGGGACCCTTGAATTTTAGCTCCCCATGATCTTGACAATAACATTCCATATTTGGGTGGAATATCAGCAACAACAACATCCATTAAGATTGTTTTATTTGGGTATTGGACAAGGGATACACACAGGTCTTTTATAAGCCTAAACACTTAACTTTTCTGGATTCAAATGAGAATAGGTCCTTATATGGTCTAGTAATGTCTAGATTCAGCCTTTCCATGACCGATTTTGGCATCAGGTTATGAGAGGCTCCTGAGTCAAACATTGCATTGTGTAGTATCTTGTCATGGATATGCAAACTGACATAAAAAGGTAAAATCCATGTGCCTGCTGTTTTTCCATCAACCTCTGGACCAAACAGCAATTCTGGGGTGTCATCCAATACATTGACATTATCTTTGTTTCGAGTGAGTTAGAGGGACTTCTTAATCTTTTGTTTGTAGATGTCATGCTTGGCTAGTTCTAAAAGAGGGATGGCTATCTTCAGTTTGCCAATTTCAGCTTCTAAGTCAAATGGTTTTTCAGATTGAACCTTAGTGTTGTGGGTGACCACCTTTTCTTTGTTTAGCAAGTTTTCTTCTTGATCCTTGTATTGATCATGGGGCTTGTGTGTTTTATTCACCTCTTGAGGCATTTCACTTGGATTAGGATGTAAGGATGATGCAGCTAGTGGCTTCTGTGTTGAAGGAAGTTGTTCAGTAACTTCTTCAATGGTTACTTCCTTTGTAAGTGAATCAGTCGTGTTAATTGGTTCTGTGATTATGGCACTCTTAGGCTGCAGTCTGTCCTTTGTTTTTTCAAGCTGTGTTATGTTTACAGTCCTACTTCTTAGTTTGTATTGTTTATGAACTTCATAAACAGCTGTGTCATAGCCTTGTTTGAAGTCAAAAGACTCTCCTGACTTGGTTTGGAATTGTTCAATGTCATCATCTTTATGATCTTCTTGACTTAGGAAAACTTGGTGCTGATCATTAAGGCCCATTAGGTTGATGTGGGTGTCATCTACTTGCTCACCTGAAGTGGATGTTTCAACATAATTTTCCTAGAATGGAGGTCTAATCTCTGGATCAGCATTAGCCTTGCCCATGTTTGGGTTTTGATTTCTCCTGAAATTTGGGTTCCTGACAGGGTTATTCTGTGGTGCTTCCCATGATGAATTTATCTCTACAGATTCAAATCTGTCGCCCAACCTCTTCATACCAGTGAGTATTGCATCCAATTTCTGGCCAAAGGCTGAGGGTTCCTCTTTGTAGGTGACTCTTTTTTCCAATCTTGCCCTGTTCCTCCTAGCAATTAGGTTAGCCTCAACTGTGATAGCAACCTTTTGTGCTTCTTCAAGGGTTTGAGGGGCTCTTTCCTTCAATTGATATGCCATGTCAGGGTCAAATCCATCAGGGAATTTGTATAAGGCCAAATCAGGAGGGGGTCTTAAGTTTTGGGGTATTGCATTGTATACATTGTTGAACCTAGCACAATACTCCAGAACAGTCTCTTGAGGACCTCTCTTAATCATGTCATATTCACCAAGTATGTGCAGAGGATCTTTCTTTTTCTCCCATCTGTTAGTGAAGGCTTGGTAAAGCTCATCAGGGGTTGTGATGGTATTTACCGGGAGTGACCTGAACCAAGTTCGGACATCACCTGTTAGGCTCTGGACAAATATTCTCATCCTCACACTATCATCATCTATCTCATAGTTCTCAAAGTGATCCTGCATCCTCCTGGTATGTTGAATGGCAGAATAAGGGCCAGTGGAGTCAAAGTATGAGATTTTGGCTTGGTAATCCTGAGGTAAAGTTGCAGGATTAGCAGGTAATTGCAGAGGAGCATATCTGTTAGCCATGTTTACAGGGTTTGGGGGATTGACAAGGGCAACTGGGACAAAATGAACAATGGGTACCATAGGGGTAACAGGTGCCGCAGAACCTAGAGTGTTGGTCAAGGGAGTATGAGCTGTGGATGAAGATGTGGGAGGGGGGCTTTGAGATGTGGACGATGAACTAGGGGATCTGGGGTTGGACCGAAAAAGAACCTTGATTGGAGTGGGAATGGGGTTGGGGTGAACTGTCTCTAGGCTTAAGTTAGTAGGCTTATCTGGCTCTTGCTGCTTTTTAACAAATTTATGGATTAAGTTAGGATTTTCAAAGACAAGGGTTGGATTTGGGTCAGGATTTGACCTAGTGTACCGAAGATTCTTCTTGGGAGCCAGTTTCTGAGCTAGTCTTTTGAGTGTTTTAGGAATATTTTATATATGAAAGGACTGGACAAGATTTTGTAATGGCTATATGTATCTCAAAGCTAGTATGAAAGTTGACTGAATAAGCTCTTCCCTAAAGCTGTTAGTGTTGGAACATAAACAATTTTGAAGGCTTCTTGACTGATATTCAGGTTTCAAGTGTAGCTTTTTTAGGGGACATATAGTAATTAGAATACCCTAAAGAAGTCCCCAGTGGAGTCTCCATTTATGTTAACACCTAGGTTGTTCCCTTTGACTCCCAAGGGAATACGGTTGGGGTAACCATTAACCAATCTTTGGATTACAGCTTCTAGCCCAACTGTAATCAGAGAGGGCTCTCTCTTTAAGGTTTGTCTCTATTTTGTGGAGATTTTAGGCTAGTTATGAAGTGAGGATTTTGGTTTAGGTTTGGTTGGAAGGATGCTTTTCTGTACCTAAAGTGGAGATCTGCAGATAATGTTGGTCCATTGGGCAATGGAGTCTGTGGCTACTGGTCTCTTGAAATCTTGAGTTTGAGCAGCTGGAATTACAGGGCCATTTAAATACTTTATGAAACAAACTTGAAATTATGATGGTGGAATGTGAACAACCAGTGGAAAGCAATTAAGAATTTTCCACTAAGCTGAGGTGTGGGAAAGAGATATATTCCTCAGGAGAAAACTTGAATTCCTGAAACAATAATCACTATGAAAGATATAACATGAAAGGGTAGCAATTAAGAATTACACCTTTATTGCTATAACTGAAGAAAAACACTTAAAATAGCTTAGATTGAGTTCAGGGTAATCTGTGATTAAGTCCTAGAACTATTCTTTTTCCTGGCCATTCACTGTAAAGAATAGAAGCATGAAAGGGATATGAAAAGATGATAAAACACGTAAACAAAGACTTGTAAGGAAAACTTATTGTGCCATGAAATACGCAGGAATCCTGTAACATTCAGCTAAACACCACAATGCATCAACAACACAGAGCTTTAGAAATTCCACCGCCTTTGTATTACTTCTCTGAGAATTTATAGTGAAGGAACTCTATCAAAGATATCAATTACATCCAACGTCCAACCCCTGCTATCTAATGCGAGGGGGAATATAGAAGTGTTTCATACAAAATATCTCAGGCATTGAGTCATCTGAGAAATAAAATATTTTTATTAACTCGTACAAAAATAGTAGATAAGAAGTTATTACAGCCTTTAATACAACATAAATGCTCTTTACTCCTGTCAGAGGATTTTGACCTTTGGAGCTCACTGAGTTGGTTGAACGCTTTGTTATAACTGCTGAATGACGTGTCTGTGCAGCTCTGTCCTCCTGTAGCTTTTCGGCCCAGTCACCTGTGACTGCCAGTGCTGCTGTGGTGGCCGAATGGTTTTGCTGAGTTGGCTCAGCCTCTCTCTGCATACATGCTGATATATCCATATTTTCCTGTGCATGACCATTTATATATTTCAAAAGGAAAAACATAATTACCGGCTTTTGTTTAGCAGTAGTTGTATCAAACTATTCCAGACTTCCTGTGTGGGCAGTTGATGCCTCAAAATTGACTCTATGGTCTCATCTGCCTCTGTATACTTATAAAAATTGGGAGGCTCATCAAA
>APFE030961830.1:61411-91527 GCA_000404065.3 Pinus taeda
CTTGTATTATGTTTCAGTTTTCAGGCCTTACCGTATGTAATGTCTCAAAATTTCCTAAATGCAAACTATATGCCACAATATATCATTTCATTCGATGAATGCTAACTAAATTAAGGAGAGAGTTTCCATTCACTTCCAGCAATGCAAAAAATTGATCACTAAGAGAAAATATAACAAATTCTCTAATGCACTAATTTCATCAAGAAAAACTAATGCAAATCAATTCCAATTTTTTTTTTATTTTTATTTTTGTGTGTTTAAAACAAGCATAAAAATATGTAAATTCAAATCAGAGAAAACTGATCTAAATCTACAATTGATTTTTCAGAATGTAAACTATGCAATTGTAATCTATGCACAATTCACTTGAAAAGTATGCAAATGTAATCTATGCACATTTTTCATTCATATTCTGAAAATGAGAATTCTAGTTATGCAAGTGTGATCTATGCAAGAGAATTCTCAAACACAAGATGATTCTAATGTAATCTAAGAACCAATCAAGTGCAAATCAAGAAAATTGGGTGAGAGTTCCAAAGATCAAAAAATAAAAACACTCAAAGGCGATTAACACTGAGACAAACCTCCAAGTAATGACCAAACGAAATCGAATTAAGAATTTCTCAAAAAAGAGACTCAAAACCAGTCAAACAAGACTCCAACACACTCAAGTAGTCGAGAAAATGTACCCAGAACAAATACCAAGCTCAGAAGGCTCAAAACCAAGCAAACTTTAGAAGTTCCCAGGCCTGGCGCGACTGTCAGGCTGCAACTAGCGCCTTTTTAGGAGTGGCGTGGGTTGTAAATGAGCAACTAGTGCCAATTGGCGCGATTGTTATGCTATAAAAGCGTGCCAGTCAAGTTTGCTATGAAAAATAAAAAAGAAGCAATCCAAGACCAGGCCAATGATAACCAGGTAAACCAAGAAGCAAGAAACAACAAAAGAACTCAACCCAGAAGGCTAACCAAGCAAGTAAAAACCAAGAAACAACAAAAAAGACAAGACAAGCTCCCCAACGGAGTCGCCAAATTGTTGAGAAGGTAAATCCCCTCTGCGAATGGAGGCGATCCCTACTAGCCCAGATTAGGTCTAGCAATAATCATTCAACGCTATCATGCAAGTTCCTAATTGCAAATTAAAGACCAATGATGAGGGCCTACCTGGATTCCAATGCTAGTGCTTGTAGAAGAGTTGATGCTCCCGTTCCTTTGCTCCGGCAGGTCACGATCCCCACGATCTCCATGAATAGAAACCTGCACATACAAAGAAAAACACAAACACAAGCATAAAATCCAATAGATGCAACTATATATCAGTTAGAAAAGATATAACTCATCATTACAAAGAACAATAAGAGTGTAACCATAACAATAGTCGTTTATTAATGATAAACAAAGAAGAATACAACCATAGTTCTGATGTCAAATCCTCCTTTGGCTGGGTGATCAGCAGCACATGTCTTGCAAAGCTTGTTGGGAATGGGAACAAGCCTCTCTCTCCTTGGTTATTGGACAAGAATCTCCTTACTTAGATTTGGCCTTATGGGGATGAAGAAGGCTCTTGCAGCATGAAGCTCTTGGTAACTTGATAATTCTAAATCTGTGGAACTAGCTTGCCTAAGGAAAATGGACAAGCTTTTATAAATAGAGGAGGGGTTGTTGGGATCATCCACAATATTCATGGGATTGGCTTTATCACTAAAGAAGCTTCCATGAGAGGTGGCAAACCACTTCCTCTCTATGGAGATCCAAAGCCAAACCACCCAACTCAAGATAGATTCAGTCCAGGAGTTGGTTAGGATGAATCTTCGGCTGTTGGTTTGTTAAAAAACATCACTTATTATGGCTGGCGCGAGTGCAACTTTGTGACAGAGCGCCAAATGGTGCACCCTCTTTAGAGGATTTCCCCCATTAGCGCGAGTGCTGCATTAGGGAATCGCGCCAATGGAAAAAGGACTATTTTTAAGGGTTTTTAGTAGGAGATGTCTTCAAGGCAAATGAAGCTCAAGTTCAGGGGAGTGCAATGCAAGTGTTTGCAGGTCATGTCACTTCTCATAGGTCCCAGAATGAGTCCTCCAAGATGTGGGAGAGGGGTAACAGGGACGATGACAAATTGCTGCGTAACAAGCATAGTTCCATCTTCCAAGTTAACTTGTACACACTTATTTCACCTCTTGCATAACTTATCTCACTTGTCACATGCATCGACTCATCCGTTTGGTTGGGTGTGCATGTTCCTTGTTGTTCCCTCATGCCACTCATCTCAATTTGGCCGAGTATGTGTTCCCCTCTCTATGCCCACATGCCAATGCTCAAGTTGCTTAAACATACAATGTTGTCTCGGTTAGGTTTTTGTGTCCACTACTGTGCTTAATCATTTTAACTCGTCTCAGCGTGCCCATGGTGCACTCAATCCATCGAGCCTACTCATACACATAGAAACCCAAAATTTCCTATAATTTTTGCATCAAATGTCACATTTCTATTATTGGTGATGTCATTACACTCGCCCCATCTCAGTTGTATGCGCTCACCTCGAGGGCTTAACATATACCTATCTAAAAATGAACAACAATAATGTTGAATATAGTGTTGCCATTGATGTTAAGTTCAGGGGGAGACCAAATATATTGGATGTTAGCTCAAGTCAGGGGAAGAACATATCGAAGTAAGAGGGAGAAGATATATGAAATTCAGTCTAATCCCAACCAAAGTTTACAAATCAGATCCATGTGTATAATTCTTATAAATAAATAATTTTTGAGTGCATTTGAAAAATTTTGATTGTGGAAGTAGTGAGGAGATCCGAGGAAAATAAGAAGAGGAGATCCAAGGTGAGCAAGAAAATGAATTGTGAGTGAAAATGGGATATGAGACATGCAAGGAGAAAAATGGCAAGAGGTTAGTGGTCTGTTTGTTTACAGAAGGGTATTATTGTGAAGGTGTAACATCATAATAGAGTAAAACACATGTAAACCATAAAATTGTTGAGTATCCATCATTTTCGTCATCTAATGGGAAAATAAATGTTAAGAATAGTCTGCCCACCAGGAGATACTATACCAATTTTTTTTATAAGAGGAATTCATGCAAAGTCTTGATCCTCTGGTACTCAATCTGTCATCTAATGGAAAATTGAAATAGTTTGTCTATTACACTAGGATAGAATGACACTGGGAGTTTTTAAAACAAGTTAATTCCTTGATGTTTTGGTGCTCTGGTATGCCCATGCCTTCAACTAATGAAATTTTTTCTGTCAATCGAAGTCAGTCTACCAAGATAGAACCACATTGATATTTTGTAAAACAACTGGATTGTCCAATATTATGGTGTTCTATTATGCTAGTGTCTATCAATTGACATGGGAAACGATTGTTAAGTGAAGTATGTTTTCTAGGAAAAAAAAACACAGGGATGGAAGAAAAGTCTTATTTATTAATTTCTTTGATATTCCAATATTCTAGTGTGCTGGTTCCATCAATTGACAAAACAATTGTAGACAATTAATAGGAAATTTCGTTGTATGTTGGTTTTGCGATGATTTTCTTCATTAACCAATTTTTAGGTTTTTCTAGTATTATAATATAAAGCTTGAGTGTTGACACCCCAACATACATTATATTAATTAACATAGATATTGCCTTTAATTATTTTTTGTTACATTGGGATGAAACAAAAGTACTATTTACCATATCCATTGGTATCTTTATATTTTGGTGTCTGGGGTTGTAAAGTGATAGAGACTTTACCCACAAGTGACAAGAATTTTTTCATCCTCCAAGCCAAAGGGTCTTGGTTTTTCATTTGTTTTTAGTGTTATCCAAATTTTGGGGTTTTTCTTGATAGGATGATATAACACCAAAATTTGAAGTACTGAATCCCCAAATCCTCGGTAATGTCGAAATTTCCATTAGGTGTGGTCTAGCACACTGGGTCAGAGGTAAGAGCACCATTTATAAATACTTTAGTGTTCCAAAGTCATCATAAGATTATGAACCTACCGCTTGGACACATGGGCATGAGATCTTGGTAGTATATGGTGTAAATGATTTGTAAAATAACTTGAATTCTAGTTATATCCCTTAATGATTAGAAAGGTGTACTTAGAGGCTAATTGAGATCAGAATAGAGAAACCTAATAGTTGAAATATGAGAACTATCATAGAGAGAATATATTGGTCTAGTATTTTGGTACCTAAATTTAAATTGAGAAGATTGAGTAAAGATATAAGTAATAAGTATTGCTAGTAAAGGTAGAAGTAGCAAGAAGATTCAGTGGGGATTGGCGTCTCCAGTAGGTTGGTGCCTATGAATATATGTAATTATGTGGATTGGTGTCTCTAGTATGTTGGTTCCTACAAATATTTGTGGCATTAGGGATCGATGTCTCCATAAGTTGGTTCCTAAAAATATTTTGTAACATTAGGTTGATGCTTATAAAAATTATTATAAAAAGAAGTTTTCTAGTTTTCTCCTGAAAGGATTTCCATATAAATCTTGTGTTCATTGTTCTGCATATGTAATTGTTTTCTTATGGTTCATGAATGTTTAAATAAGTAAATTTTACCTTATATTGATTCAACCCTCCCTCTCAGTGTCAGTGTGTGTTCTCAACAAGTAGGAAATGAAACTGTGAGACAGTCACTCGGGACATTAAAGTAAAGGTTTCGTAGATCACGAAAAATCTAGGAGAGGGAAGATGAAATTATGGGTCTTGACTCAAAGATCCCCATGTCATTTAAGGAAGTGTTGTCACTGCTACAACACCCTCCAAAATTTTGTCCTACATCCAAATTTCAGAGCCTACTTTGACTTTACATGTTGTCGTCGCAAATATTATGAGTCATTGCATGCTTTTTCTCCAAATGTTTTAGTCCCACTTGTGAGAATATCAAAGTGTCATATTCTAGCATGTTAAGTGTCACACATTATACAAAATCGATTTTTGGTGTGTTTTATGGGGTAATCCTTATGTAAATGAGTTGTTCTTATCTTGAAAACATCTATCACACTTATTTCCAAAGTTTCAAGCTCTATTGCACAAGTGTCGTCATTATTGTCGCAAAGTGTATCTTTGGTGTAGGCTGTCGCGAAGTTGTCGCATTGAGGAAAAGTATGTTTTTCATGTATTTTAAGTGTTCCTTGTTGTGTCATCAAGTAATATAAGTGTGTGATCATGTTCAAGTCTTGCTTTTGTTCAGCCTCATCTCACTAATCCAACACTTAGTCAAAACTAGGAAAACTCCCCGACTGGGCCACTCAACTTCATTCACCCCTCATGGACTGCGCACTTCATAGTGTCAGTCCTCAAGAAAAAACATTGTCTCTTGGATGTTGGAAATAATGAGAGGGGGGTGAATTAATATTTCTTAGTAATTAACACTTTTTAATCCTTTTTCAGAGCATCAATTATTCTTCAATTATTATTAATGTTCTTCTTCAACAATTATAAACAATAATCAACAATAGACAACACCATACAATAATGCAGGAAGATAAAACAATAGACACAAATATTTTTAGGTGGAAAACCCCTTTGGGTCAAAAAACATCGAACGCTTCTCGAGTAATTATCTTCTTATCTCTTTAAAAGAAACATTAATTACATCAAGATTTCAACTACAATTGAGGGATGCATCAACCCCCTAATTCACAAGCCACAACCTGTAGGATGCTACTAAACCCTAATAGCCTGCTGTAACCAGAAGGACACCCCAATGCCCTGTAGATTAGGCCACAACTTGATGAGTGCCCGAACACTCTGTTTACCAACTACTGTTGGAAAGGATGCTTTACTTCCTTGTTAGTTTATCAACCACAATTGAATGGATGCAACAATTCTCTGTGCAAACCACAACTTGCTCTAGCACCACCCATCCACCCTGAAGTGTTCTGAAGACACAACCTGAAGGTCACTCCAATCATCCATAAGAGTTGGTAGATCACGTTTCACAATTTTCACACTGGATCCCCTGTACTCTGAATTAATGTAGAATAGTTGTAAGAAATATGTAGAATAAATGTTGAATAATTGTAGCCACTGATCATTGTTCCCACAAACTGATCATTGCACAATGCTAAAAATCAAGCTATCACTATTCAACTGCACATCACTGTCATTAAACACTGGGTATCACTGCTCATGAATGAATAGTCATAAATGCACAACCAATGTCATCATTTGTTACTGCAAATCATTGCATAACTATTGGCTACCACTAAATGTCACTTCATGAATGAATAGTCATCAATGCTCAAAAGCATACAATCATACTTCATTATGCTTCACCGTTCCAAACTACTCATGATGCTGCAACCATCTGGCACTACAATCAAATGATGGCACAAACCAAGGTGCCTCAAGTCATCTGTATGACTTGCTACCAATGCTCTCAAGCACTATCCACGAAGAGCTACCAGCATATGTCTAAACATTTTTTCTCAGCTGGTCAAACCCTACTATCCATCTTTACGTCAATATATTGTACAACTAGATGAAATTACCTTCAAAGATCGACTTCCCAAAGTTTAAGGTGTCAACTCAATGTCAATGTCTTCAATAGTACTGCAACATTGTCATCTAGTGTCTTAGTCAAGTATAGTTAAAGTTAAGGCACTTTTCAAAAAAAATGTAATCTCATTGTTTCAAATCATGTGTCATAATTAAGTATTATTCAAAGAATTAAGTCAAGGCTGAGGTGTCAACTTAAGGTCATGCCTAAGTATTACTATTATGTCAAAGTCAAATGTCATAGAATTCTCACTAAGCTAATCACATTTTTTTACTTCATCATTAAGGTATTATCAAGGTATCAAGCAACTGTCAACGTCATGTAAGTCAAAGTCAAGATATTGTATCAATTTTTAATGTGTCACTCCTTATAGATAACATTAACTGTATTTCATTTAATAAATCATAATCAAAGTTTCAATATACTTGTTATGCCTAGGTCTAAGTATTTTAAAGGGGAATGTCAAGTCAAAGTAAAATTTTCAACTGTTATGCTAAATGTCATTACAGTAAGACACTTAATATCAAGTCATAGGTCTTCAAGCTATAACTTTAATAGAGTGAGGTGTTAGGTCAATCACATCTCAAGACAACACAAGCATCTCCTAAAGTCTGAGGTCACTGAACAATGTTACAGAGTAAATAAGGTCCCAAATAATATTGTAATGCATTGAGCTACTATCAAGTCAAATAATCTCATTGATGTACTGTACACGTATCAAGGTTACTACTATGCCAAATTCAAGACATTAGAAGGTCCAAAATCAAAACTCCAATAAATGTCTTACTGTTACATTAGGATAGTCACAAGGAACTATAAGTATTTCAATCATATCATAATCATGTATATATCAGACTTCTATGTCATGTTCATGCAGTAGTTAATAACTGAGGTAAATGTAAGTACATATTAAGTCAAGTCCACTATCAAGTCTTTCTTGAATGAGTACAATAGAAGTAGATATCTCAGGACACACTACAAAGATCATTGAACTTTATATTCATAATTTAGGTTTCCAGAGATCGCAATATATTTTGTTTAGAGAAATTTTCGACGAAATCACATAGATACTCTTTTGTCGACGCGTTTCGAACCAACCAGTGTGGTTCATTGTCAGGACAAGTTGAACCACACTGGTTGGTTCGAAATGCGTCGACAAAAGAGTATCTATGTGATTTCGCCGAAAATTTCTCTAAACAATGTTATGGATCACAGAAGCCTAAATTCCTTAATATATTTTGTGTTGATAAAAAAGTGTATGGAAAAAATTTCCATAGTGTTTAATGCATCTTTTGATAGATACATGGTTATGAAATTAGCTCCAAGTAGGATTATGGGGTTTACGAACTTACAATAGGTCCAAATATTTAGAGAAGTAGTAGTTTTTATTCTAAAAAATAATAACTTCAAGGCATAATATTCTCATAGAAATTTTAGGACTTTTGAATTCAACTTCTTCACTGTAGGTTTCACTATATAGTTCACTAAAATAGATATATGTTCCTTCATAATTTGATGCCCTAACTAGAGACATTTAAATGTTGAACTAAAATTCTAATGAGAAAAATCGAACAAGAAAGATACACCTTCGTTGTCTTGTAGTTGAGAGATAGTACCTTTCATCTATTTTAGAGTAGATACCCTAGAGGACCATGCCACCAAATGCAACCCAACGAATGCCAAAAATGGTATTTTTAGGAGATTCGAGCATGTGTATTTCTTCACTGATTTATAGAGACATTATCTCAACCGAATCTCAGAATCGTGGAGCATTGTAGCCCTAAAAAAATCAACAAACTAGACCCAAATGAAACATCCAAACCAAAAATAAAGTTACCAAAACCAACCCTCTGCAATTTCTCAAGTAGGTTGGAAATTTCTTCCACAGGTAGAGCGAAAATTTCAGAGAGGAATAATAGGTTATGTTTGTTATGTTTTTGGGAAACATATGATCTATTTTCATAGTTTTTGATGAGGAAATTTGAGGGGAATATCATGATGTGTGTTGGAGAGTATTTTTAGGAGCCTAGTCATTTAAAAAAAATATTATTTATTATATGACTTTTATTCTAAGGTGAGGTTGCTGCCCTAATTTGGTTTAAATGAGTGTATATCGTCTTAAGGTTGTGAAGTCAATTATTGGTTTATTGGCTTTGGTTCTTGAAGTTATGTAACTTATATGTGGTGATATTACAATGATAAACAATTTCATATATTAGCAACCATAGGAGGAGGTCTCATATCACTATCATAGGGGTTTTAGCCCAGAAAATGGGGTCACCAACTTCAATTATGAATATCTCTCAAACCAGGAGGCCTCTCAAGGCGTACCACAAATCAACAAAAACATATTTTCGAGGAGAATATAATGACATAGATATCTGACTCAAACTCAATGATTTGACCTATGAAAAATCCTCAACAAAGTCGAGGTACATCCTTAGTCCAGGGAACCCAAACCCTAAGACTTATGTTTTCAACCGTCCAACATTATAATTGTTATCTTGATGTAATTTGACAATTACTAAGAAGCGTTAATTACCCAATCGACAACAATGACTGACGTTTTTGGTTAAATTCAAACTCAATCAAATCCATGGGATGACATCAATGATGACAACAATCCAACAATCTGTGCCTTTGTCATTGATGGCACCACACATACTCCTCATATGAGTACAACTCCCCCTAACATCATGATTCACCTCCTTCTTGATACTTCAATCTCTATCTCAGGTTTTTCTCCCCCCTTTGATATCGATGGAAAAGGGTTACCCCCCAGAGAATTTGCTTGCTTCATGTGGACCTGTTATCTTCCTGTGCTCCCCTTGACGATAAGCCTTCAATTAATAGTCTGTCAATGACGATCCCTATGGACATGTGTCCTATATGTTGTTCCCTGGAAGAGAAACCTTCCTTTGGGAAGCTGTAATCCTTCAACTATTCTGCTCGCCCTGAGCCTGTTATGAAACTGCTATCTTGTTCAAACTATATATTTTCAAATCATAGACTTATGCCATATATTGCTGCATAGACCCCCCCATACAAAATTCAAGGAGTTAATGAGACAAATCATTCAAAATAATGATTTACCTAACAAGTCATCTTGACTCTATTCCCTTGAACATGTTATGAATCCTGAAAGCATGACTACTGGGATATTTTTTTTTATCTTTCTGTACTTCTTACTGATCCTTTACTTGTTCTTCCTATATTTTTTCATATTCTACCTATTTCCTCTTCCAAACCTTCTTATTCTCATCATCAATATTCATGATTAATTCCATTTTGTTCCTGTAGTGACGAGCTATGTGTCCATGATTATGAAATTTAAAGCATTCAATGTCATCCATAGAAGATGCCATCTGGTATTTGTCTCAAGAATCTCCAAACTTGCTTCCAGGGTTTTGTATATAATAGTTGTGCTTGTCAAAACTTCACAATCCCTAACCATATGTCCATAGTTAGCACATAAAAAGAAATAACTAGTAAATTAATGTGCATACATAGAAGATTTTTCATTCTTCTTTGGAGTCGGTGCTGTAGTCTGTTGTTGCCCTTTGTCCTTGACTGCTTTGGCATCATTCTCCGAAGTTGCAATATTCTTCTTTGGTTCAATCGTCTTCTCAATCTCACTGTGCGAAGATGTGGATCTCGTACCTTCATTAATTGGAGCCTTACATGTTCTTTTTTCCAATTCTTTATCTGTCCTTTCTATAACTTGTAAATGGTCCTTTTCTTTGAGATTTTTGGTTTCATTAAGCACTGCATCAAGTTTTTCTTTCCTTTGAGCAAGATATTCTTGAAACCATCTTTTCAAGATCTCCCTTTTTTTTTATGCCTCCTCAACTTGTAGCTTGAGAAGAGTGGCCTTCTCTACTTCTCTATTGAGAACCTGCATTTGTTCCTTTTGTTTCTAATTTTCAATCATGAGCCTTCTTATTTATAATGAAGATGTTTCTAATTCCTTTAATTGGCTTGCCATGACTTTCCTTTCCATTTCTACTTCTTGTACTTGTTTCTTAAGCATATTAATCTATACCATGACTACATCAAGTTCTTGTTGCTTTTGAATGACTTCAACTTTTTTGGCTTTTTCCAATTGAATTCTAAGATTGCTAATCATCTTCTCAGACTCTTCATTTTCCTTGATGAGTTCTTTTGCTGTCTTGAATTCTACTTCCAAAAGTCTCATCTTTTCCTTTTGAATTTTGAGTTCCTTTATTACCTTGATCACTTGATTTTGGAACTTTGTCTTACACATTTCTCCAATTTCTTCATCATAATCAAAAGGATCTAAATTTTCAATAACATCTTGACCTGATTTCTTTGTTGAATAGATATTATGAAGCTTTTCCCAAAGATCTCTAGCCATTGAACATTGACCAACTTTTGTTTTCACGGACTTTAGAAAAACATTCAAAATTACATTCATGGCCTTTGAATTATATCTTTTAGCTTGATCAGTAGATGTGTCTCTAAAGACAACTGATTCACATAAAATGTACTTCCACCCCAGATTCCCATATCTAGTGATCATCTACATCAAAATCAGGGGTTGGTACACAATACTCACTTTCTTCAAATTTTGTTTTACCTGTACCTTCCTTTGAAATCCTTACAACCCACTTCTTTGACTTTCCCATCTCTATGCTCTGAAAAATGCCTTCCAATGGTTAAGCTAATACTGAAGGAACCAAGCTCTGATACCAATTGTTGGAAACACTGAGAGGGGGGTGAATCCATATTTCTTAGCAATTAGCACTTTTTAATCCTTTTCAGAGCATTAGTTATTCTTCATTTATTATTAATGTCTTCTTCAACAATTATAAACAATAATTAGCAATAAACAACACCATGCAAAAATGCAGGAAGCTAAAACAGTAGACACAAATATTTTTAGGTGGAAAACCTCCTTCGGGTCAAAAACCATTGAACGCTTCTCTAGTAATTGTATTCTTATCTATTTAAAAGAAATATTAATTAAATCAATATTTTAGCTACTATTGAGGGATGTATCAACCCCCTAATTCACATGCCACAAACTATAGGACGCTACTAAACCCTAATATCCTATTGTAATCAGAAGATTGTCCCAATGCCCTATAGATCAAACCACAAGTTGATGAGTGCCGCAACACTCTATTTATCAGCTGCTGTTGGAAAGGATGCTTCACTGCCCCGTTAGTTTATCAATCACAACTGAATGGACTCCAAAACACCCTGTGCAAGCCACAACTTGCCTTGGCACCACCCTGCCACCTTGAAGTGTTCTCAGGCCACAACCTAAAGGTGACTCCAATCACCCAGAAGAGTTGGTAGATCACATTTCACAATTTTGATACTGGATCCCCTGTACTCTGAATCAATGTAGAATAACTGGAAGAAAGATGTAGAATAAATGTCGAACCTTGTTAGCCTCTGATCATTGTTCCCACAATCTTAATGGTAGAAGTGTCCTCAGACACACAATTTTATTAATCATAAAAGAAATTACATATTAATTTTGCAAGAGTTTTCACACACACACTCCAACACTCTTGCAATTAGGCGAATGAACTATATATAAGCTTAATTTCCTAACCTATTCTAGTTATGGACTACTTATTAAATTAACAAGATTCCATTTACAATAAATGCTATTCTAACCAATCTACTAACTCTACTCCTAATTGGAGCCTAAGATACAACATTATTCTAGATGTCATATCTTTTACAACAATATTCTATTTCTAAGTGTATCCAATATTTAATTAAATATTCTAAATAAATAAATATTCTATCCTAACTTTATGAACTATGAATTTTGTATTTTGGATCATTTAACAAATATGATCAGTGCATAATGCTACACACCAATCTATCATTGTTCAACTGCACATCACTGTCACTGCAAACTACATATCACTGCACATGAATGAATAATCATCAATGCACAACCATTGTCATCATTGTTACTGCAAATCACTGTCACTTTAAATCACTACATCACTATTGGATACCACTAAATGTCACTTCACGAATGAATAGTCATCTATGCTTAAATGAAAACAATCATACTTCATGCTGCTTCACTGTTAGAAACTACTCACAACGCTGCAATCATCTGGCACTGTAATCAAATGATGCCACAAACCAAGGTGCCTTCTCATCCCTATTGTTATCTCAAAATCTGACCCCGGAAGGCTACAAACCAAGAAGACCTCAAGTAACTATTTCAAACCTACTTTAGGCTGAGGCTTAGCCTCGCCAACCAGAGAGGGCTCCCTCAAAGGATTAATGTTTTTTGATTATGATTAAGATGGATAACTTGTGAAACGAATGTAAAAATATGAGTGGTGGAAACACAATTAGAAACTATCAATTGGGCTTATGGAGTCAACATCATTTTAGTATAACAATGGTATCAAATTTGCATAGAAGTCAGGGAATTCAACATTCAACACATTCAGAACATACCAAAAACATATAGGACCACACAGTCTATGAATGTATACAGGAAGTTAGAGCACTATGAGTGAATTCTAAGTGATTACACATTCATACCACTACAAATATCGGGAAAATAACAACACAACACATTCTGAACATTGAATCCCTCCTGAGTCCTGAGAAGCAAAGCCAATCTTGTATTACTAAAATAGAGTCTTTACATAAAGCCAAATATCGGAGCTTGTTTCAATAAATTTCCAACCCTTAGTACCTTGCTTTCTCTCCTATATATAGAATTCTTGAGATTCCTCCTCCAGCATGAGGAGAACTCGAATTTTTCTTGCTATGATGACACCTATTAACCTTTAAAACTAACTAATAAATACAACTGACTGCTAGCTAGTGGTTTAAGAGACCTAAGACAATTAGGATTCTATCTCTACATCACGCTGAACATAGCATTTATTACAATCAAGATTCATTCTCTGACAAGTGGTTTCCTTTAGCTTTAGCCTCGATGGATGTTTAAAGCTTTTTGCTGGCCCTTACTGTCTTATCTCTTCACTGCTGCTGAGAAATAGGGAACTGCCCCTGTTTTTATGATTTTGGTTTTCTCAAAGATATTCCGAATTAATTAACCATGTTGATCCTCTTTGATTACCCAACAATCTATTAGAGTGCCATGTCCTTTATGTGCTGTAAGCCTTTCCCATATACATGTGTGATGACAACATCTTTCAAAAAGATTTGCCGCTTTGTCAATCATAATTGATCAACCGAATTGTAAAATGCAGCTACAGCAGTTTCGTAGTGCACTACGAAACTGCTTTGTAATTTCAAAAACACAGTCTTCCTTTCATAGCTAAATGATCACCACTATTCATGGCTGAAGCCCCTTACTCCCCTGATCACCTTGACAAGGTTTGCTTGCAACTTTTCAAGAAACAGATATTGCTCCTGAGGAAGAGATGCAATGACACCAATAACACCATTGACTATTCCAAATATAACTGTAGGAATCTGGTTAGATTCTGAATCTGGCAGTTGTATAACAAGAGATCCATGCCTAATAAGTTATAATAAACTCTCCTAAGTGGTATTCACCTACAACTTCCAATTTTCCTCTCTCTTCATCAATTGCAGCATCGCTATTTTTCCTCACTGTAAAAAGGTTGAAATTGTTCTCTGCTCCAAGGTATAAAATTGAATCAAAGTTACATTTTGAAAGTGCATCGGAGCGCTGAGAGGCCAATGAACAAAACATTACCACTGTCCATAACACAGTCTTGTAATATGCCTAATATATTCTACTGTATCTTTAATGGTCCCTGGTATTCATCTACTTCTCTTATCTGATAAGAGATATGCATGATCTGGAAATGAAAGCAATCAACATCAAGAACTTGATGGCTAAGTACCACTAGGGGCATACTTAGCCATCTGAAATATTTTTGAAGAACCTGAGAATCGAAATAACTTCAGCATTGGAATGAGAGCTGTATTTTGAATTTGCTTCAAGAAGGGTTTGAGTGTCAAGTTCTGCAATCTGTAAATCCCTTGAACCCATTCTATGAACACTTTAAATTCCACTAAACTTGAAGTTTCAAAAAAAAAAAAAAATATCTGTAGCCCGTGTCAAAAGTTTGAGGAGCTGATGCATTTTTGCCTAGTTGTTTGTCCCTCGGCCTAAAGATAATTTGAGGGAACAATTTTATCCCCAAGGTGTACAAAATACTGCCTGCTGGACTTGAGTTCCATCGGTTTGCGCAATCAAAGAATCCTCGGGTATATGATGAACGAAAATATCCTACTTGTGACAAACAAATACTGGCCTCCATTGAACCTGCTCTCAACAACCTCGTGAATGGGATTCATCATCAAAGGAAAGGCGAAGTACAAATTTAAGCACAGAGCCAACTGAACGAGAATTGTCACCCAATTCCTTCCCATATTTAGTTGAACCATCATCATGGAGCTCCCATTTGTATAACTGAATCTTTTGATTGATTCCAGCATGCAACTTTCCATTAATTGCATTCAGATTGTAAACAAAAACCTTTGTCTCCTTCTCAATAACAAGTTGCAGTTTACCATCTTCAACTGAAAATACTAAAATTCGGCCCTTGTTAAGATAAGCTTTTTGCCAGAAAGGTGCGATGAAAAATTCCCCAGTTTTTCCAAATCCTAAACAACATTGCTGCCCTCTAGCTTACTGATGCCCAGCTTGTTGGAACTATCAAGACGTTGAGCATTAATGCATGCAGATAATTCAACTTCTAGTGCATCTAGGATAGCCAAACTATCACCACCACAAGCCTCATTGGGTATAAACCGAAGAAGATCCGTGTCCTGAAAAAGACCCCTGTAACCCCTACCTAGAATATACATGAAACAAATGGCAGGTGAAGAAAGCACTTCTTTAAAGAGGTAACAAGAACCAAGACACCAGGAAAGTGGACTAACTTCTGTAGATGAATGTGGAGTTCCAATTGTAACTTGCAATGGTTTTCCTGTCGGAGAGGGTGAATAGCCCAGCTTGCTAGTCTGTCTGAGTCTTCCATTTATATACAATTGAGCTATGCTCAACTGAAAGAGCCCAGCTAAGGCATTCGGCTTACTGCGCACAATAGCAAGATGATGCCATACCCCTTCTTCAAGCTGCGTATTTGGAAAAGACAGGCAACAAAAATTATTTGTAGCAAGAGTCAGGATTCTATTAGCACGCAAGTAGAGTTCTACACACAACGTGTCCATTTCACCCATAGCACCAACGGAAAAGATGCGGAGAATGGGTCTTTTATTTTGCTGGATGCGCAAGTGCAAGAATTGCAGCAACACCGCCAACTGCCCGGATGCTATCTCCAATACCTACTATCTCCAATACCACATGGAAAACTAAAACTGAGCTTAAGATTGTTTACAAGGAATAGTTTCAGACTGCCCCAAATCCAAAGAACAGATGCCAAACTCAGAAGGACATTTCCCCGATTGCTCTGATACCATTTCGAAAAGCCTAGTTGAACGACCAAAACCTCAGAGCAAAGTACAACTGTAAACATGTGCCAGTACCAAGACACCTAACGACCTAATGATGAGGATAAGTGGTTGAATATGATAGATGAAGTGTATAAGCTGACAACTGCTGATGCAAGCACAATGGATTTTGGTAAATATGACAGCTGGGGTGAGATTTGCTATGGATCAGCACGAATTCTTGATTTCGTAGCGCAGTTAGTGCAAAATCGGTGTTTTGCACTACAAAATCACCTAGACCAGGTTTCTGCGCTATGAACTTTGAAGTGAGTTTCGACATATGATATTCATGTGAGATATGAGACCAATGATAGACTAAAACAAGGAATTGACCCCATTTGACATACTAACAAGACTCTAAAACAATATGAAAAGACTAGACCCAAAAACCGACACCAACCCTTTGACACATTAAAAAAAATTGATGCTCAGAATTTAAAATATTTTTTCTTGAGTGATAACACCTATGACCTGCTACCAATGCTCTCAAGCTTTGTCCACAAAGTACTACTAGCATATGTCTAAAAACTGTTGCTCAGCTGGTCAAACCCTACTATCCATCTTTACATTAATATGATGTACAACTGGATTATATTACCTTAAAAGACTTGGTTCCCGAAGTTTAAGGTGTCAAATAAATGTCAATGTATTGAATAGTACTGCAACATTGTCATCTAGTGTCTTAGTCAAGTATAGTTAAAGTTAAAGCACTTGTCAAACAAAATGTAAACTCATTATTTCAAACCATGTGTCATAGTTAAGTCTTATTGAAAGAATTAAGTCAAGGTTGAGGCGTCAACTTAAGGCCATGTCTAGGTATTACTCAAACATCATAAAATGCTCACTAAGTCAATCACTTTTTTTACTTCATAATTAAGGTATTGTCAAGGTATCAAGCAACTGTCAAGGTCATGTAAGTCAAAGTCAAGATATTGTATCAATTGTTAATGTGTCACTCGTTGTAGATAACATTAATTGTCATTCATTTAATAAATCATAATCAAAGTGTTAATATACTTGCTATGCCTAGGTCTAAGTATCTTAAAGGTGAATGCCAAGTCAAAGTCAAATCGCCAACTGTTATGCTAAATGTCATTACAGTAAGACACATAATATAAAGTCATAGGTCTTCAAGCTATAACTTATATCAAGTGAGATGTCAAGTCAATTACATCTCAAGACAACACAAGCATATCATCAATTCTGAGGTCATTGAACAATGTCAAAGAGTAAATAAGGTCACAATATTATTAGTTCTAGATATCGGTCCCAAATAATATTATAATGCATTGAGCTATTATCAAGTCAAATTATCTCATTAATGTACTGTAGAAGTATCAAAGTTACTACTATGCCAAAGTCAAGACATTAGAAGGTCCAAAATAAAAAATCCAATAAATGTCTTACTGTTACATTAGGATAACCACAAGGAACTATAAATCTTTCAATCATACCACAGTCATTTATATATCAGAATTCTATGTCATGTTTAGGCACTAGTTAATTGTATATATATATCTTGGATAGCCAAGTGAATCACTGAGGTAAATGTAAGTACACATTAAGTAAAGTCAAGTTGTCATATGCTATCAAGTCTTTCTTGAAGGAGTACTGTAGAAGTAAATATCTCAGGACACCCTACAAATATCATTGACCTTCTATATTCATAATTTAGGTTTCTAGAGATCACAATATATTTTGTATTGATCAACAGGTGTATGTAAAAACTTGCCACAATGTTTAATGCATCTTTTGCTAGATACTTGGCTATGAAATTAACCCCAAGTAGGATTGTGGGGTTTAGGAACCTATAATAGGTCCAAATCTTTAGAGAAGTAGTAGTATTTATGCTAAAGAATAATAACTTTAGGGTAGAGTATTCTCATAGAAATTTTAGGACTTCTGAAGTCAATTTCTTCATTGTAGGTTTCACTATATAGTTCATTAAAATACATATATGTTCCTTGATGACTTGATGCCCTAACTAGAGATCTTTAAATTCCAGACTAAAATGCCAAGGAGAAAAATCAAATAAGAAAGATACACCTTCGTTGTCATATAGTTGAGAGATAGTACCTTCTGTTTATTTGAGAGAAAATACCCTAGAGGACTATGCCACCGAATGCAACCCAACGAATGCCAAAAATAATATTTTTAGGAGATTCAATCATGTGTATTCCTTTGTTGTTTTATAGAGACACTATCTCAACCAAATCTCAGAATTGTGGAGCACCGTATCCCTGAAATAATACATAAACTAGACCCATGAAAAACATCCAAACCAAAAATAAATTTACCAAAACCAATCCTCTGCAACTTCTTAGGTAGGCTGAAAATTTCTTCTAGAGGTAGAGCGAAAATTTTAGAGAGGAATAATAGGTTATGTTCTTGAGAAACATATGATCTGTTTTCATAGTTTTTGATTAAGCCATTTGAGGGGCATCTCAAGATGTATGTTGGAGAGAATTTTTAGGATCCTAATCGTTTAATTTTTTTGTACTTATTATATGACTTTTATTCTAAGGTGAGGGTTGCTGCCCTAATTTGGTGTAAATGAGTGTATATGGTCTCAAGATTGTGAAGTCAATGATTGGTTTATTGCCTTTGTTTCTTGAAGTTATGAAACTTATATGTGGTGAGATTACCGTGATAAAAAATTTCATATATTTACAACCATAAGAGGAGGTGTCATATCACTATCCTAGGGGTTTTAGCCTAGAAATTGGGGTCACCAACTTCAATTGTGAATATCTCTCAAACTAAGAGGCCTCTCGAGGTGTACCACATATCAACAAAAACATATTTTTGAGGAGAATCTAATGACATATATATATGACTCAAACTAAATGATTTGACCTACAAAAAACCCTCAACAAATTCGGGGTACATCCTTAGTCCAGGGAACCCAAATCCTAGAACTTGGGTTTTCAACCATCCAACAATATAACTACTATCTTGATGTAATCCGAGAATTAATAAGAAGTATTTAGTGTCCATTTGACACCAATGGTTGGTGTTTTTAGTGAAATTCAAACCCAGTCAACCCCATGGATTGACATCAATGACAACATCATCAAACATTGACACTGCTTAATACATAGTCTCTGCCTCGTAGAATTGCATACTGCACAAAAATTGTGCTTATCCTTAACCCTTAAGCTCCAAAAATGCACAATATTTTCCTCCAACCAAGCTTGAATTGCACCTTGTGTAGTCTCAGTCCTCAAGCCTCAGCCTTGAGCTCTTGAATTGCACATTTGTGTAATGTCCTCTTATCCTTCTAGAACTACACATGGAAAAATCAGTGCTCAAGCCCTCAACCTGACTTCTTGAATCCCTCAACTGCATAATTTTCAAGCCAATACAACTTGAATTACACATTTCCTAATCTCAAAGTTCAGTCCTCACCATTGACTGCCTGAGCTGCACAACTGTGCAATCCTTGATCCTCTCTCTCAACCTGCCACCCAGTTCCAGCTTAGTCAATGGTTCATCATGCTACATATTAGGCTAGGGGTTTATCCAATTGATGTCATCTTGTCATGAGTGAATTGCAGTCATAGGTATTCTATGATGCTATGATAGGATGATGATGAAAGAGATGGAGAAGGAGGCCATGCTAGAAGAAACCTTTGTAGCTAAAAGTACAAGTTGATTAATCAAGAGGTAGCAAAGGGACATCAGATTGTGACAAAAACTCAAGATCCAAATAACATTGAATACTCCTCATCTCTAAGCCATATGTAGGTGGAAGAAGAGATCATGTTCTATCTTCAAGAAGACACAAATCAAACAAAAACAAAGAATGGTTTGACATTGCCATGTCATCTTGTAGCCCATGTCATCAGTGTCCTGTCATGAGTCATCATGTGCCACTTCATTTGTGTATTATGTAAATTCTTATTCGAAAATTTATTATAAAGTGGAAGTTTGAACGACGTGCAAAATTTGAAGAGTCATGTAAGAGTCGAAAATTCATAGGGAATTCAAACAATCATGAGGGTAGTATAAGAGTCACAAGGGAGGTGAAGGATCACCCAATTTGTTATATATACACCCTTATTGTACAAATAAACGAATTTTCACCTTGGCTTCTCGCATAAGGCATCAGAGATACATAGTTAGTACTTTTGGGAAGGAATTAGTGGCTCCAACGCTCCACTATTTGAACTAGTGATGTTCTTTGTATTCATGTATCTTGAGACTTTTGCTTAATATTTGAAGCCTGATGGCCAACATGATTTTCATGCATGGATTATGAATATTTGTAAGATTGTTTTGTAAATATTTATGATTCATGTTTTCTTCTCTTGTACTAAAGTAGTTGAACTATTTCAATTATTTTAGTGCTTATCATATTGAGAATGTGTTGTAGTGGTTGTAATGATCATCGCATCTATGTAGACTATTCCACTAGATGTTAGATGAATCTTTCCTGTTTATGTACAACTCTGCTAGGGTGGTACTATTACCTCTCCCTTAGAGGATCACTTTTCTCTCCCTCTCGAGTAGAAGAATCTTGATACACTTGCGACTGAACATTCACTAGGCACGCTCTCTTGATTTTTCAAAGGCACATATGAAATTATGTCTCTTGCTGACACTTAAAGCCAAGGAGAATCTTTAAGTTGATGACAACTAGGTCGTATTCTTGATTGGTCTCCTACACCAAATGGTGTGAGGTCTTATTGGGACCTCATATCAGGGAGACCCTCTTGAATGTTGGTTGGTCCAACACTGTCAACATTCATGCCACTAGAAGCAGGGTTGCAAATTTTTTAAGGTTGATAACTCTACACACCCATATCATTCTTCTTCCAGATAAGGAAGCAACATTCCTAGTACTTCTCGAACTCATATTCCTGAAATATGTGAATCTTCTCAGCCTCACACGAAACCAACCTGTAAAGCTACTTATGATCAGATTCATGAAATTCGACCTATAATCCGTCAGTTTGTGAAGGCTATGAGACTAATTCTCGGAGCACAAAAGAAAAGAAACAACTCATACCATGATAGTGGTTTCTACAGTGGAAGATCTAGTTTTTTCCACTCTTGAAGAGTTAGCAGAATCCATAGACGACATAAAACATCTAGATCAACTTCCACCTTTCAACGAAGGGTACAAGGATAACGTTGTGCTTTTAGATGAAATTTTCCATGAGATAGATGGCTGCGGAGAATATTTATCAGATTCTAAGGAGGAGGAGGAACACATAGATGAGAACATGGCAAGAGAATATCTGGATTGGATGACTCAGGAGCCACTTGCTCTCCTGGGTATTTTACATAAGATGCATAGACACTTGGAAACATTGTTAACGAAATATGACCATGACAAGTCAATCCAAGTGAAAGATTACTTGGATAATTTCTACCTACACCTCCAAATGCTCGAGGTATGTTATGATGATGTTGCATGTGGAATCTTTCCTTGTAGCTTAGATGGTAGAGCAACTATTTGATATCATAGTCTTCTTGTAAATTCATTTCAGAATTGGAGGGGGTTTAAAAGGTTGCTCCTCTAAAAGTTTGTTGATGATGAAACCCCAACCATGTTATTAAAGGAGTTAGGGAATTTAAAGATGGGGAAAAAGAAAAAGTTAAGGATTTCAATAAGAGTTTCAATCAAATATTGAACAAGTTTCCCCCAGATACGAAACCTCATGACTCAATCACTATTGATTACTACACTTATGCCTGTTGACAAGCATTTCACAATTCGTGAAGAGAGTTGTGAAAGAAACTTTGGCGTATAATTTTGAAGAAGCCGTCACAGTAGGAAAGGAATTGCATGCTATTGGACTCGTTATTGATGATGAATCATCTAAAGACTCCAAGAAAGCTGGTAAAAGGTCTTAGGTCTCTTCAAGCAAGGCCAAGGAGAAAGAAGTTACTTATCTTGAAAGCTTGACCAGGACCCTCAAGTCTTTGTCCAATGAGTTGGTAGAGTTAAAACAAAGGATAAGCGAGACACTTATTAGCAACAAGCCTCCCAAGTTCAACTTCATGAGAAGGAATGATAACAACAACAACAACAACAACAACAACAACAACAATAATCATCCAGCTAAGTCTACACAAAGCTCGAATGTTGTGTTAAATGTTGAAAGAATGGGCATGGACCAATACTGACCTTTTCATCACATTTAGAAAAGACGTGACCACAATGGAACCACAATGCTTTGGATATGCACATCATTGAAAAAATACTTTCAGATGAGGAGACTGAGCAGATGGAAGAAAATGAAGAACCCATTGTGGCTGAAGAAACTACGAGTATTGTACATGTAGCGAATAATTTTAGTTGTGTATTCACTTCTGAAAATAAAAATGTTCAAGAACCACCACTGAATGAGGCCCCAACTCAGAAGCACAGTAGTCAATACAATTTGAGAATTCAAGGGTCTGTTTCTGAGCATGAACTGATGAGGTAAAAATTGAAGGAACACTTGTTAAGAAAAAATACACCACCTATCAACCCAGCTCAAAACACTCAAAAAATTTGGAAATGTTGCTACAACGAAAAACACTTCCACCAATAATAAAATAAATTCTACCATTCCATAAGTGTAAAAAGAAAGTCACTCCTCCAAGCACTTTGGTAATGCCTGCTGCATATGAAACACATGATTACAATACAATGGAAGACATGAATAAAGCTCACATAAATATTTCAATCTTCGAGCTTATAAGGATAGTAGGCCAGAGGGAACTGCTTGTCCAAGCCCTTTCATAACCTTCATCATGTGATAATGCCTCTTCCTCGTAGAAGGTGTCTGGTAAGTCTTCTGATCCCCTGGAATTGGGTTTTAACACTGCAACATTAGAAGCCAACATTCTCTACCCTTCATTTTTATTGACTTTCAAAAATTTGAATTACAATGTCCATAATTGTTTATTCAATTTTGGTGCATCTGTGAACATAGTGCCATTATATATCTGTTAATGGGAATAGTGTCCACTCAGATGCTGCTATTCCCACTAAAAAGGGTGGCTATCTTAGAAACAAACAAGTAAAGTCTACCTTCGTTTTCTTTTATCAAAATAGGCAAGAGGAGAACCAAGAATACCAACCTTAGTCTTGCGCTTGATTTACTCTCTTTCTTGATAGAGCTTCGCCGCTTCTTCTTCATCTGCCAAGCTTCAAAAGAACCTGTAGAATCACACAAACATACTACTATCGAAGAAACAAAGATCTATATTCATAAATAACACAGGACTAGATGTGTGTTAACCATATAAATGCATATATAAACAAGTACACAAGAATATGGAAGAAAACTAGAATAGCTTTATTAAGATGAAAAGTAGCAAGAGGATTACAACCATATGTTCTGACCCAGCATCATCCTCCAGCTAGGAAGCCCTTCTTCACCTCAAGCAAAAGCTTAGATCACCCAACACTATGAATGTACACCAGAAAACCAACAACACTTCTCTATAAGATACAAAATTCCAGCCTCTGGATCTCTGTGATGAGGGATCCATATATAGATGATTACAAGGAGGTGAGTCATCTTTTGGGGTCTTGATTAGTATTAGTGTCCTCTCTCTGATAGTTCCTACATCCACTTGGAGAATGATGATCTCTTACTCATCCCTGGTCGAAAATAGAGAGGCAAGTGTCAGAGGGGAAGCTTCTGGAAGATTCCATGATTTTCCACCTCGCATTTTGTCCCTGCCATTTGTCCATTCCTGACCATCGCACCCTAAAGAGGAGAAATTCAGTATGCATCGCACCTTGTACATTGGGAAGGTGATATGCATCACACCCTCTGCACTGGGCTTTCAGTATGATCCAGTTTTGACCATTTATGAGCAGTTTTCAGTGAAGAACTTCTGGGAGATGATTTAAAAGCTGACCTTGTTCCTTTAGGTAGTGAAGTAGCACTTTTAGGGACTTAAGAGCCCTTAGTTTATGGACATTTATGATTGGGGTTGAAGTGCCCAAAAATGTCTATAACAGTTGCCCCCTAAAGCATGAGGTCATTAATCTTTCTGATGTTGGGTGAAATGCTTTACTATGAGTATCCGAAGTTTTTCCGAGCTGGGAGGCGATCTGTAATAAGATACAATACAATACATTATTTTGACAACATTTTTTCATGATGTAGCTGAGGCGAGCATTCCCATGCTCAGATTTATAAATTCATTTTCATGTACATAGGATAGACAATCATCTGTGTGATAGATTGATGATATGGACTCATCATCCTTTGATTTGGATGATCATCTGTTCGGCAATGATGTACACTTGATGTCTTTATATTCCTGAATATATCACAGCCTGGATGGATGAAACTAGATCCAGGGTCTTCAAAATGCATTCAATCTTCACTCAGAGTACAAGTCGATCCATGTGAAAAATGTTCTGGAGTCGAACATGGAAAGACATCACCTGAATACCAGCCAATGATGTAAGCTATTAACAGGCGCGAGAGGAACCACCAATAATGAAAATGACCCTCAAGGTACTACAGTACAATTCACGTGGTGTGAAAAAGGACTTGGCGTCGAACACCACGTAAAATCTCTCAGTCGAAGGCCATTGATGTAAACCTGTCACCGAAAGTGAGAAAATTGCCAATGAGGCATGCAAGCTTCAAAGTACTAAAAGAGTTGTTCCTAAGTCAACTTCTTGGATAATGACCTGATGTCAACAATAAGTGACCCATCGTAGGAGGGCCTTAATGAATCCCACATCAACGACACAGAATGAAGCAAATGATTTTAGAGGTGAAAACAATCCGACGATATAGGGTTTAGGGTGGCGGTCATGAAGGAATGGAGCATGAATGTATTGCAGTGGGTGAGACATAGGTGAATTGTCTGAATGACTTCTCTTGAACATATCAGTGACACTGATGATGGATTGGTAGCATTAACCCCAAAGATGGATGGTGTGACAGACCAATGGTGATGACCAGTGAACGAAACAACCCAACCTGGCTTGGATGCGGAAGGAAAGTGTCATGTTCAAGAGCGACTTGCTACCAATAAAGTTTATTCAATTTTTCTTCCCAATTTTCTCCAGTCATTGCTGACAAGTACCTCTTTATTTTTGTCAAGCTTGAGGAGGATAACATATGCTTGTTCTATAATCCACCCTTCAGGCAAACCTGTCGCTATATTTTAGCGAGCCTAGCGACAGTGAAACTTGTTCTTGTCCATTTGGATGAGTTTGTCGCTATTAGGTTTTAACGAGTTTAACGAAAAAGATAACTCGGTTTCTTTCAATTTTAGAGAGTCTGAAAGAAATGGAAAGGAGACTCCAAAGATTCTTTTTCGTTGTATAATCCCTTAAGTTCGAAAAAGCGTAAAATAATACGAAAGGGATGAATTTTCGATAGTTTTAACGATCCGAACAAGATAAGCGCTCGATATTTTTGTGTAATAATCCCTCAGGTCCAAAAAGATTAAAATCTAGAGGAGGGATAACACTTCTGATGCCTTTAACGAGCCGGAGAGGCCAATTGTTCAGTAATATTTTCATATATTACAAGTTAGGTGAAAAGAGATTAAAGAAGACTCGTTTTCGAGGAACGAGGTGATGGTTTTGGGTAGCAGCTGATTCCAGGTAGGATTTGGAATTTTCCAATCATGACAGTGTCACAAGGATGGCTAACAGAATCACTCTTCGCAGATGTTCCTCAAAGGGGTAAAAAATCATATGGGGGTGAATGATCGACTAAAAACAGAGTGGAGGTGATGGCGAGAACACGACCAAAGCTCAAAAGTTGGCGATAAGGCATTCACAATGGTTATTTACCGGTTCATTTTTTAATGAGATTAAACGCTGGGGAAAACATTTGCTCATGACTTATGTTTATTTTTTAATGAGCTTGAATTATGCACTAAAACCGCTTGTGGAGGGTTTATTTTTTAACGAGCTTAAACTCTGCGACAACATTTCTCGCCAGTCTTATGATAAGAATGTCTCATTTGATATGCTATTTTGAAGTGGCTTACATCTCTCAAGCTTTGCCACGGATCCTTTCTTTATGTAAGTTAGGAAATGACTAGCCTTATGGGTTTAAAGGGTTAGAGGTCCTACACATTTAAAAACAAATAGCCGCTCTTCACTTGCATGTGGAAAGGTTTGCATGCTCCCAGGTATAGCGAAGTAGAGTTTCTAGGTTACCCTTCAATTTGCAGACAAAACATTTGTTCTATCGGGAAAGGCCTACCTTCTAACGGAGGTATCTTATTCCAGCCTGTTCCCATTTTCCTGTAAGGACGAGTTCACTAGACTAGTCATATATCCTTCGCAGAAATCCACTCTATACCCAAGGTTTTCTTGCCGAAACATACCAGGGTGCATGCGCCCTGGGTTTCAGTCACATCTTCCTAAATCACTCGTGCTCATCAGGTGGATGGACTGGAGACCGATGAGACATTTCTTTCATGAAAAGACCATTTACGGATGGCATTTGACTATTTGCATTGTGTGAACTGGGGAATGACATTTGGTCCACGAGCTTGACCATTCTTCCTTTGTGCAGAAAACACATTACTCTAAAGAGTGAGGGGACAATGGCTCCCATGCAATAAATATAGTCGCGTCCAAGGAGTAGATTATAATCTAAACGTCCTTGAACTACCATAACATCCATGTGAACAGTTTTCCCTCTCAAAGTAACGGGTACATTTTGAAGGATCCCTAAAGGTCGACTGGTTCCCTTGTCAAAGCCTGTCAGATTTCTCATTTCAGGCAAAAGCGATGGCGAACCAAGCGCTTTCCAAGTAGTTGAGGAAAGGATACTCACAGAAGCCCCTTCATCAATGATGGTACCAACCATGACCATTCTGTAAGCTTGTACAATGATTTTGAATGGTACACTGGCTGGTAAGCGGGGTATGCCTAGTAGATTCCAGTCGATGGAAACAACTAGGTTGCTTAGTGGTGGGACTGAATAGACAGTCGGATATGACTCTGATGAACTTCCTTCCTACGATAAAGGAACAGAAGGACTACCCCCAAGTTCATCGAAGTCTGTGTTGATGAAAATAATTTGAACGGTGTCATTCTCTTTCTCTTCAGTGACGGTATCAGTCAAAGATGAACACTCTGAAGGCAAGACTGGGTCAATTTCCGTATCAACCCTTTGAATTTCATCTGGTATGGATTCAGAGGGTTCATTTTCAATGATATATGCTTCGGCTGACCACAATGATGGGCCAACTGGATTTTCAATCGGTGGAGGAAGTGGCAAGAGTTTTTTATATCTAGGAGGAAGTCGTAGCGGTGAAACTGGATGATCATCCAAAACTCTTTTAGCCTTGTCAAGGAAGGGACAACGGTGGACGGCATGACTTCCTTCACACAACTTACAAGGAAGTTTAGGATTCCTTCTTTGTCCATGTGCTTCACTTTCACTGGTTGATGGTGAGCATTCAACATGATCGCCAGAGGTTGATGCTACCGGATCATGCAAACGAGGAGACCAGTCCCTTAAGATCCGAGGGATGCAGGGACAATCTCGGTGATAGTGGTATCCATTGCAAATGACACAAGGAGATTTAGGTTTTGACTGTGCAGTGTGAGGATTTTTGCTAGACGACACTTGGTTGTTCCCTTTCGATTTTGGCTCCTTTTTCTTATTTTCCTTTTTCTCTTTTTGCTTCTTCTTCTTCTCAGTTACTTGAATTTTATCTTTATCGGCTTTATCAAGCGAAGAGGAAGGAGGAGAGGGAGAATCAGATGAAGTAGAAGGTTGGGAGGCAACTCTAGTGTCGTCTAGTTGCTGATTAAACTGTTCAGGAATTACGGGATTCTGAACGATAGAGGTAGAGAAGAGCCAGACAGGCAAACCAATCGTCAACCCTGGAAGGACAATGTGGCCATATGGGGTGCACCAACATCTCCCCAAGAGGAGAAGGGACTAGGATTTCCTCCAAGGGGAAATCCTTGGTTGGTAGACTCCATTTTCTTAACCTAAATACCAATGGGGGAATTTGTGATGTTATTTCTATTAAAATAAATTTTAGACGCTTTGACACAACTTGTTTTTTCAATTTTAGAGAGTCGAGAAAAAGCAAAAGATGACTCTAGTCACCTTCGATTTTTATTGTGCCTGAAGTGAGAAGTGCTCAGAGGACCTTTCCCTTTAAGGAGTCTTAAAAGGAGCAAAATGGACTTCTCTGGAGATCTAGGCATAGAGGATTACCAAACCAATCACAAAACTGCAAAATACTTTTTACGGTACAACAGTTAATCTTGTCGAATGCTATGTTCAGTGCATTGCGATCGATAGGTAATCCAGGTGGATATTGGTGGCCACCTGCCAAGTCCACCTGGACCCCCAACATTGTCTTTCTCAGCATTTTCAGTTTCCTTAATTGTAGCACAACTTACTATTTTTAGCAGTTTTTCGGGTCATGAACTTCCGGAGCCGTTTTGAGGCCCTAAACGATGTTTTTTGGGGAATCTGGGGGCAACATCGGTCCATGGAATGGACCGATGTTGCCCGTTCCAGCAATGATAGTGCTCGAATAGATCTTTCTAATGAGCTATTGTACGCGTCAAACGGGATCATATGCTAAAGTTACGAACCCGGCGAAGTTGATGTACCAACTTACCCCAAACGGGGCCCACAGTTTGGCGTTTATTCTCTAGGTTAGGTTGGAATATTAGGGTTTTTCATTGTTTACTCAACAATAATAAAGCCTTCGAGGGCCTCATTGTAACACAGTCAGAGCATGTAGCCATCACATCTCTTCTCAGAGATATAGCTACCATACCTAGCTAGTTCTATTTCCATTTTGATTGTTAAGCATGTTTTCAATATTTTCCATTAATGAATGAAGTATTATTTCCGCTGCATCTTTGTGTTTATGGTTATCTCTGTAATTTGTTGCATTCTTGTTTAAATCCGGATCAGTGGTATCAGAGCGGTCTTCTTTTTCTCTGTTTTTCTTTGCATGTCTCGAACAAGGTCGGGATATAAGGAGTTAGGGCTTGAACTGGTTGAACCTTTGCAAGACCAGCGTCGCAAATCCCGACGGCATCCCATGGCGGACGAGAAGAAAGACTAGGGGGCAGGAGATCCCATCAAAATCTTGCTCGAAGAAGCCCTCGAGCGACAACGGAACGCGATGATGGACAGTTTTTCCCAGATCCTTCAGCTGCTAACCGGAAGCAACGCATCGGCTTCCAGCAGCTACTCTGGAAACGCCGCCACACCCTTTAAGGTACAAGTTAATTTTGAAATCCCCATATGCGAGGGTCAGATAGACGCAGACGCCGTAGATAAATGGTTTAATCTGCTAGAGGGTTATTTTTCTATTCATGAATTCTCGAGTCGGGAAAATATTATTTTTGCTCTTCTCAAAGCAGCCCCCCACGTCAAGGACTGGTGGGAAACCTACTGCGAGCAGAAGGATGAAAGTACTGGCCCACTATTTTTAGCCGCACCCACCTGGGATTCGTTCCAGAATGCCATCAAGGAGCAGCACTACCCTGTCGGGAGCTATGAGGATGAATACATAAAGTGGACCACGCTGCGGCAGGGAAGGGACCAAGACGTGCCGGAGTTCACCAATCTTTTCCATACTCTCCGCACAAAGTTGGGTATCAAGGATTCGGAGAAACATTTGCTACTCAAATACCGTGGCTGCCTGCACAAGTACATCCAAGAAGAAATACAATTCCTAAACATCCCCTCGCTCAGCGCAACGTACCGGTATGCCGTCAAGGTCGAGCAGAAGTTTAAACAAAAGAAGCGAGACTTTGGATCTGCGAATCCAAAGCAGGGGAAAGGTGCCCCTAAACCACAAAACAAAGGACAAAGCCAAGGCGGGACAACCCAAGACAACCAGCCAAAGCTACAAGCAAAGAACAGCATCGCGAAGCCGATAAAGGACACTAGGAAATGGTGCGAGTTCCGTAAGAGCTCCACTCACAACACAAGTGAGTGTCGGGCCAAGCAGTCACTGGTGGCCGAGCTAAAGGTTTCCGAATCAGATGCATGCTTCGACTCTAAGTCAGAACCCGATAAGGGGTATGAAAAAGGGAAGCAAATCATTGATGCGGACCCCAGCGCCACTGTTGTTACCACAAAGATCTAGAAAAATGAACCCGAAGATCCAGAGGAGGAGGAGCGTCTCTTCCACTCCCAGATGTGGGTAAAGGGCTCC
>APFE030961830.1:94094-180175 GCA_000404065.3 Pinus taeda
GTAATCAGCTGACCTTGTTCCTTTAGGAAGTGAAGCAACACTTTTAGGGACTTAGGAGCCCTCAGTTTATGGAAATTTATGATTGGGGTTGAAGTGCCCAAAAATGTCTATAACAGAATGTCCAAATGACTCCTCAACCAAGTTCTCCTCCACCTGAACCGTATCAACCTCAAGGTGATCGTAAAGTTTACCCTTTTCCTTCTTCACCTATTGTTTCTTCATCACATTCTTCCTCCTTTCTTGGTGAAAGTATTGATTCTAGTAACCAAGAAGATAAGAAGAAGAGGAATAGGAAGAAGCAAAATAAGCAAAGGAGGGAACCAAGAAGCCATTGCTACGGATGCAACTAGTGTGGAGGAACCTTCCAATCAACCTTGCAAAGTTAAATTCCCTTGCAAGTTATGTAAGGGTGACCACCTTCTTAGATATTTTCCTAGTATTCCTATGGTATTAGAAGTGTTTTCCACTAGCTCACATCAACATTTTTTGTCTAATTCAATAGATCATGCTGATGACAAACCATCAACTAGTGATGATAAGGTCCATGGGAAGAAGGGGAAAGTCAAGTTTCCCTATAGGTTATGTGAAGGGAATCATCCTATTCAGATTTTTCCTTATATGGATGAAGCCTCAAAATTTTTGGACAACCTTACAACTTCTTAGCCTTGTCTTCTGGCTGGTTATAAAAAACTTTCACCTAATCCTCCACTAGTTGATGAACTAATTGATCATAATCCAAATCCAGTCAATCCCACTCTCTCTGAAAGTGAATCCCATGAGTCTGTTCTTGAACAAACATTGGTTGAGAAAACAATTGACTTGATTCCACCTTCAGTTGATCGTACTTTTCCCATAGAGAGTGAAATTCATACCACTCAAGTTCTTCTCGTTTATTCAGATTCCAATGAACTGGGGGAAAATCATCCCTTTCCAATGGAACTGGGAGGTAATCCTCTTATTCCCACAGCACAAGGGAGTAGTTATCTTGTTCCTATAACACAAGGGGGTAGTCCTTTCTATTCCCATGGCACCCCCTCCAAGTAGTATGGTCACTTCCTTTGATTAGAATCGACTAGAAGGCTACTGTCTTCCTCCTTATGTGCCATTCTAGATCATAGTAATGATTATAATATGATCATACCTAGCACATTTATAGATGAAGGTGCATCTGTTAGTATTATGTCCTTAACTATGACATGCTTTATGTTCTTTGCAACTTGTGCCTGTTACCCAAAATCTATTGGATTTTAACAGAGGAACCAACCAACTATTAGGGATCCTTCCTTAGTTGCCTATTACTTTGGGAGGAAATACGGTCTATAAATATGTGATGGTAGTCTAAGGCCCTTTGAATATTAATTTACTCCTTGGACGTGACGATGTTTATGACATGGGATCTCTTGTCTCTTCACTCTTTCGTGTGATGATTTTCCCGTATGAAGGAAGAATTGTGACCATTGATTAGCTTTCATTCATTATTCTTAATTTGAATCCCAATCAACCATCTTCCCTAAATGGTCCTTATATGCAAGTGGTATCTCCCACACCATAGATTAATTATGTGGCAACTTATTCTATTCATGCATCTACTCATGATTTAGCAGGTGATGTAGTGCATCATTTACTGGGGGCATTGGAGTTTGATTTGTCCATTGGATCCTTTGATCCCTTCCAGAGCATTGTTCTCCCATCTGATGAGAAAATCTTGGAAGACATGGACTTCTGCATGTAATGAACAAGGTTCGCATAGCAGAGTTCTTTTTCTTATGTCAAGCTCATTAATAAAAGAAACAAGGTCCCATGAGTAGAGTTCTTTTCCTTTGTCAAGCTCGTTAAAATATGAAACATATCCCCTTCCACTTCTAGTCTTTGATTAGATCTGATAAATTCCAAGTCAAGTCTTTCACTTGATCTCATGCATGAACCTTCACTCCATTCACCTGTTAGTAACCAATAGTCTACTTGGGTGAATGAAATGAAGCTTGGGGGGCATGTTCCTAGAATTGAGTCATTATACCGGGGGCATGAAAACTTATTTCAAGCATAGTTTTTCTCTTTTTCAAACTTGTATAAAAACGAAATCGATTTCAAGCATAGTTTCCCATGTTTCAAGATTGTGTAAAAATTAAACCATTTTCATCCTACCTCTCGTGATTTCCATTTTTATCAGCTCATTTCTTCTAGATGAGCCTTGGTTTTCTCATTCCATCGTCACCATCTGCTTGGTTGATTATACACTTTCACTTGGTTTTTTATCGTTGCCTAGGAAACTGCTCGATGAGTGGTATTATTATCCAGCCTCTTTAACCTCTACTTGTTTTGAGTAGTTCCATCATGACTAGAACTAGTTGTTACCTTTTATACCACTTGTTCCTCTAGGTGGAGTCCTCTTTCATCTCTTTTATAACTCCATAAACATGAAAATATTTCTAAGCACTTCTCATTTCTAACTCATTAAAGTAAATGAAAAGGTGTCTACTTAGTATAAGTTTAATGCTTTTCCACACTAAGATAGACTAACTATGAAAAAGGAATACCTTATTCAAACATGGCTAAGAGGTTCTCATGAGTATTGTTTTTTACCTTTTCAGACTCAAGAGACTATCTACGAAAAAGGAACCTTTGGAGTTTTATTTTTCACTTTTTTTCCAAACTCTCTAAACATGAAAAATATGCCAAGTTAGACCTTTGTTATACTTGTTAAAACATCAAACAATGAAGGAATCATCAAACATGATGGGACTGAACCACTCCTTCTCAGGGTTCATTAAATATACTCAGAGGGATTCATCCAAAGGATGAACTTACAGATCAAGTATATGTTAACCTCCTCAATCTTGTTAAACAAATAAAGAGGTATTGACCAAAAATGGTTGGGGAAATTGGGAAAATGGGATATTCTACCTATTATGGCAGCGAGTCTCTCTTGAAATGACACTCTTCCACTTCATCTCCCTGGTTGTTGGGTTGGGAAATCTACTTGTAATTTTTTTTCACCATACCATTTCAGATCCTCCATTTTCGATTTTGGATCAATGTTTCCAAATCCATTCAGTGTCGTCGATGTGTTCAAGAGAAGTTATTTAGTTAATGTCTGTTACAATAATCTTAAGCCTTCATTCCATGTCTGTCATTCCTAAACCAGTTCCACATCGCAGTCATTCTATATTGAATCATGATACCCATTTTGTGTCATTGATGAGAAATACATCAAGTCCCTCTTGCGATGGGTCACTTCCTGCTAACATAAGCTCATTATCTAGGAAGATGTCTTAGAAACTCTTCCTTCAGTACCTAATGGCTTGCATACATCAATGGAAAGTTTCCTTGTTCTTGACGACATGTTTACATCATTGGCCTTCAAACAACATATTCTGTGTGGTGTTTGACTTCAACTCATTCATTCAAACCATACTGATTGTACTACAATACATTGATAAACATTAACATCATCGGTGGTTTCTATCGCATCTGTTAATGACTTATATCATTGGTCGATAATCAGATGGTGTTTGCAATGTTTGGCTTCCGCTCATTGATTCACATGGTTCGACTCGTACATTGTAGGCTTGAGTGAATGATATAGAAGACCCCATATCTAGTTCCAACTATCCATTTACGATTTCAGGATTAATATAAGATCACAATGTATAATGGCTATGGGCATACAGAAAATCATCTAATCATGGGTCAACCCTTTTTTGTCAGTGGACATGTCTTCTTGATCATTGTACATTTAATGTTAGCTTATGTGTTTAGCATGGGTATGCCTCCCTCATCAAATATACCATGATTTAAATGTATTATAATAGATGATGATCCGACAAGTTGTTCTTGATTCAGACTTGTCACAAGGTAAAGCATTTCAATCATCATCCACTATTTCAGAATTTGCGCTTTAAGGGTAAATAAGTTATAGGCCATTTTGTCTTATCTAGTCAATAGGCCTACAAACTAGATCCATCAACATCCATGAATACTTTTTCACCATCCCTACACAAATCCATAAGCATAACCCTCTCAAATCCCTAAGTTTCTATCATTTAATGCTTCATTCCAATTCTTTTAAGGCCCAATGAAAATTGGACCTTTAGGGACTTACTTTGAGTGGAAAGTTTCTCAGTTCTACACCTGCTCTGATCAAAGCACGTTTTCCCTTGTTGGGTGTGTGCTAATAAAAAAAATTAGGGAAAAATAAAAAGAATCCCTAAACTTTCTCTTCTAGAAGCTTCCAGGAGTTGTTACAACCATTTACCTTAGATAAGAACTACGAATCCTATCTCATCCTACCCTGGAGTTTTCACCTTCTTATCCCTTGATCTCATCCTCCCATCAAGAGTGGATCTAAAGCCTAGTTTGGTAAATGGATAAGAATTCCTAAACTACCATCCTATCCTATATATTTACTGCCATCAACAAGCTAGATGTTGGCTTTTAGAGATTAATCATACCCGTATGTTGTTGGTTTGATCATAAGAGAGACATCATTCCTATGCATTAGGGTGGCTTTGAGGTGTAAATTGTGGAAAGGAAGGACAAGTAAAATTGGGAGGTTCTCTACAAGATTAGCTTCCACTTTTGGTTTTAAAATCTCTCCCTTCCATTTTAATACAAAGAGTATACCATTTTCCTACATGTGTTATGTTATGCTTATGTACGTGTGTTTCAATGCTATGTTGATCCATTGAATAGAATGATTAGATAATGCTACATAGATGTCGTAGATCTTTGGCTTGTGTTGTTTGTTTGTGTAGGTTATAATTATAGCAATCAGAGCTACGGTTGGCGCCGATAAGACAAGAGAAGAGAAGAGCTTGGAATGGATCACAAGTAAGAATATTTCCATTCTCTAATTCTTCTAAGGAAAACTTTATAGTCTTTGATTTCTGTTGTTATAGACCAGGCCAATAGGTATAGGGAAGATACTTCTGTTCGCATTCGTAGATTTTGTATAATAGTTGGAAAGGCCTTCTATAAGGTCTCAGAGGTATATTTACATTTTGTTGTGCTTGTCTAGGTTGAGTTTCCATTCTTGAGATTCTGTTAGACAAGTTTCTTAACATTGAAGTAATCTCATCAATTTTATGGTCTTCTTCCTTAATTTTTTATGATGATCCAACTTATTTTTTTTCTTTTAATTTTCTCTCCGCTTTTTCTTCTTTGGCTCTCAACTTCGATGATGTTGCTTTGTTAGCCTCAACTTCAATTGCATGATTTTGTATGTATATCAAAGTTCTAGATTTCCTTTCTCTCAACATTATTGCAAAATCATCATCAAAAGAATTAGAAAATCTAACATTTGCTACAGTAGCTGGGGGTTTATAATATGTAGGCATCTTGCTGTAATTTTTATTAAACCGTTTGATGAAATATGATATAGGCTCATTAGGGTTTCTTTTGATATCATCAAACTTAGTTAAATAATAAACAAGATCCTTCTTTATTCCCCAATGATTAGTTAACTTTGCCCATGAATTAATAGAATTTGCCTACTACTTCCTAAACCAAAATTTAACATTTCCTTCCAATGATTGGACAAACAACCTCATATATACATGTTCATGTTCTATATTTAGATTATTTGAAAAATTCTAAAAATGTAGATAAATGATCTTTTACAGTTAATCTCATTTCCCCATTGTATCTAAGTAAGTGCTTTAGATATCCATCAAGGAAATCATGAAGTTGATCAGCTGGCGAAAATATTAATGTTTCATATCTTGAAACCACAATTGGTCCCGCACCAGCCATATTTGGCTGAGAACTTGGTTGTTTAGGAGATGAAGGTTTCTTAGGGGATGGTTGTTTTGATATTATAGGCTATTTTGGAAATTGAGGATGGATGATTAGCTTTTTGACTTCAGGAACAATTGTCTCTTGATCTTCATATGCTATGGGATTTATATAAACTTTGAACTCCTCTTAAGGTTGATAATAAGTAGAAGGATAAGTATGAATAAAAAAGGATATAAAATATCTCGGTTTGAGGCTAGGCAATTATAATTCAAGTTCTACTCCCATATCAGAAGATTATGAAAGGGACACAAGAAGTTCAAAAGACTCAAGTTGATGAACCAATAGAGAATTTTAGAGATATATTCCCTTAGAAAGAAGTTCCAAGACTTTAGGAGGTAGATCAGACAGATAATGAGGTATATGTATTTGTTCTAGTTGTTCAGGTTGTGAAACTTGTTAGCACTCAAATCTACCTTAGGCTGAAATAAGGTAAGACTCAAGGCCACATCAAACCATGCTCAACCTCGTAGCTAGCCCTACGAGGACAGGAGAGGGCTCTCTCCGGGTCAAACTCAGCAAAAGATAATAAAAGAGGCTCGAGATGACCGAATTGATGACTGATTTTAGGCTAGGTATGAAGTACAAAGAGTTTAGAATTGATTTTTAATGATTTTGTTGAATTCAAGGGAAAGGAAAATTTGGGTGCAGGGATGAGGCACAATTTTTGCAGAGGTCTACTTGTGGTAAGATAGGCAATTGTTTTGATGCCTTAAAGCAGGTGAGATGGATAGATCAGACTGGTGAGGGGCTAAGGAGAGCAAGTGAGTCTCAAGGATTCTCCTTAAACTGAAGAAAACATAGAAGATTAAACAAATTTAAAGGTAGAGCATAGCAATTTCATGGATTCTACCTTAACACTTCATTTGTTTAATTACAGAAGATTCAATAGAGAAAATGATGCACATACACAACCTACAAGTACTGAGAGAAACACACCATCAACACATAAAGCCACATGGATCCCAAATAGTGCTACAAAACCCTGGTCTTTCCTTTGCCAAAAATGCAGATAAGATATGTACAATATAGTGTCAGGCTATTCCCAAGAGTCCAACATCTCCAACCTCTGAAAATGATTGAGAAATTACATCATATAGACCATCCTAACCCCTTTCCTTGCCTCTAGGGGTCGAGCTCATCATTCTAGGAGCTGTTTCAACCACTTCTAAACAAAGTAATGCAATCTAGGAAGTCAAAACAACTTGCCTCTATAAACTAGGAAACCAATTCATTCATTAAATTTTTGCTATTTTATGAATGAATCATCTAGAATAGGTAAATAAGTGTCAAATCACCATAAAGTTACATTAATTACATAAATAAGGGTGAAAAATCCCATCACAAGTCAAAATTGGTCAAACTGGCTTCATTTGTTGAGCTGAGGGCGAAAACTGTGCCAAAAATCCCTGCGCGTCGCGCGCCTCAGCCTTATGTGCTGCGCGCCTTTCCACCTGCTTTTGGGGCACTTATCGGCATCCAAATTGATCTCAGTTTGGCTTTTTGGAAAGCCCTGGATGTCTACTTTCCAACCTAAGTGGAATTTTCCAATTTGGTGTCCATTTGACCCTCCCAAAGTGCATTCTCTCACAGGTACTTCCTGTTGGTGCAAAAAGTGGCAGAAAGGTTATTTTCATGATGTTTCTGAGCCTTTTTTTCATCAAGAACTTGATGAAATGCCTTGGAAATGGATGAGCATATGTATTTCATCATGAAAAATCCAAAAATGTAAGCCACCTGTGATTTGGACCTCCCCATATTATGGGTCGCGCGTTGAGCGCGACGCATAGAGCCCAAAAACCTGTTTCGCAAGCCAAAAATTTTGAAACGACAAAATTTTCTCCAAATTTGCCCAAAATTGGAGTGAAGACTCTCCATCATGTATCATGCTCAACTAATGAAGCCTTGGCCAAAACTCGAAGTGGATCAAGCCTTTTGTGTTGTTTTTGTGCTTTGCTCAAACGCCTCTTGAGGGTCTTCATTTTCGCTTTGCAAACATGCACGCGAGCCCAATAGTGAGTCTTCATGTGGCGAAGCATGTCCTTGTCCCTATTTTCCTTCACTAACAACTTTTCCAAATGAGTTTTCACCCGGATGAGCATTGATTCCCGATCAATAGGTGTGAAATCACCGGGTCTCCTATGAGCCAATTCCCGGTCTTCCCGAATCTTCCGCAACTCATAAAGTTCATGCTCATCTTCCAACTGCTTATTGCGCTGCTCTAAGTAGTTGATCACCCATTTAGCCATCTACAATTTCTTTTGCAGCGACTCATTCTCGTCCCTTTTCTCTCGGATAATCTCCTTGAGCTCTGAGTTGGGCGAACTAGCATCAACATCAATGACACCGATATCTTGAACTCCTGACGGACCCTCATCAACCATGGGTCTCTTGCCCCTATCCTGACTCTGTACCTGTGCTGAAGATGGAAGCGAGACCCCTTCCACATGATGTGGAGATAATACTCGCTTTTCTGATGATGTGAACGAGACCCCTTCCACCCCGGGTGGAGATAGTGCTTGTCGTGCAGCTGCAAATAAGGCCCTGGGGCCTTTCTGATATGTCACATATGCTGGAGCATCAACATGCTTGGTCTCATTAATGTCAAATTGCTCTGAAGGCCCTCCCTCATCATGAACGATCTCTGGAGGAGGCTATAACGTGGAAAAGAAATCACGGGAGATGAAATCCTCCCAAGCAATACCCTGTTGTGCCAATTGATGCATCACTATGATTTTGATCAATGCATAGTGATATATGCTCCTGTGCTGATGTGTCAAGGTCTTCCTCTGTACTAAGGGTACCATCCTCTCTATGTTTCGGTACATGAAAAATGGAATGCTCATCATACGTACCCGTGTGAAATGCATCAACAAACGTACATGGTACGCATAGAGACGGGAGAATTTGCCCTCACAGCTGAAATACTGAATGATGAGTTTCATCAATGGTGCAAACTCATCTTTCAGGTATTTGAAAGGAAAGGCCACACTCAAGTGTCTGATATATGTGGGCTTGACATATGGCTCATAATAGTACCTGTCCAGCATCTGGCGTTTACTCCATTCCTCCCCCACATTTGGTATCCCGGTGGCCTGAGAAATAGTGTCGGGTGACAAAATAAAATCCACTCTGGCAAGGTTTACATGACCATCCTGTAAGTTAAGGACAAATAGACGGACCAGTTCCCGATGATGCTGAGTTTGTGAGATCATCTCACAATATTGGTAACATGTTTGGTGCCGAAAACAATCCATTGCAAGCGGGCAAGCTTGCAATTGAGCCAAAGAGGTAGGCTCCTCCCTAACATGGTGTCCACTCTTGCCACCTTTGTGATTCCTTCGTGGCACATTAGGCACATTTACCTCCGGTGTAGAGTCACTATCATAATCCTGCTCATATATTGACTCGGTCCCTGACATGTTCTTTAACAACAAGGTGGTTGGAATATATATATTTGCTGATATAACACTGTGTGCCAAAAGTTGACTATTGACTTTTTGTCTTTTTATCAAAATGCTATAACCAAGGGGACATAAATGATGGGAATTTTTAGGAAAAGGGAAGCATTAGGGAAATGGTAACAATGGAAATAAAATGAGGAAATTAGGGAAGGGAAAGGGGCATAGAAATGTTTTAGGGTTTTGAAATAAGGTAGGGATCATATGGTTATAGGAGAAGGGAGAGTTTAGGATTTTGAGAGAGGAAGATGTAGGGGTTGATGAGGAATAATTGGGAAAAATATAGGAAATGGAAGATAAGGGAAAAAGAAGCCTTGGCAACAATGATTTTTGAAAACCCTACAACAAACTTTGCACTTGAATCCTTATAGCAAATTGATGAACATGGAGGGTTTTGTACACTTGGTTTTCATGACAAATATATGCTAACTTCTCCATATAAACCATCAAAAACCAAAATCAAACCATGAGTGCAGGCCTACCTGTGATTTTATGCGTGAGGAGAGGTGATTTAAGTGATTTCTTGGCGAATTTCAAGCATAAACTTCTATGCACCATGTGCTTTACCCAACGCGCCACGCGCGTGTTAATTTGCACTGTGAAAAGTCGCCTGATGCGCCGTGCCTCTGGTTCACTGCCTGCCTATCTTGATGCGCTGCACGACCTGGAACTGACCCAAACTGCTCACAAACTTGCAAAACCACCTTTGAATGATGCTCTTGGCTCTCAAAATGTGGAAAGGGTTGCAAAGGAGGAGAAATGACTTGATATAGCCTCCCTTTTTATTTTTGCTTAATGAAAACCCATTTTTCTTATGTTTGGTTGTTGACACTTTTTCAAAATTAATAGGCTCTGACCTTTTTGGTTTCTTTCATAAAATAGGTTGAAATGATGATCTTCTCTGATAATTTTTTGCAGGGATAGCTCTGATATGCTTTAGCAAAGGAGACCAGGGCTACACTTTGAACAATTGAAGAACTGAAAATTTTGACAATTTTACAAAAATGAGGTGGCGACTTGTCTTCAAAACAGAGTTTTGAAGATAAGTCCTTATTCAACTGTACAATGGTGAGAATTATTGAAGTGATGATCTATCAAAGACATCCCTCTGGCCTCCTGGTCTTCGAAGACTTTTCAAGACTAAATTGACTCAAACCCTAGACCTAGACCTAAAAATTTAAAATATGACTGTAAATGACTTGTGAAGCTTTATGACTTAACTGAACCAGCAGTGACATGTACGAGGGGAATGAATGACACAAACCACTCCATCAGAGTTATGGTATGTCTAATGAAATGCAACTGATGAAAAGTGGTGGGACACCTAAAACATGAAATGCAAAAAAGAGCTTTTGATCTCTGATGGAGGGATAACTAGACCGACTCTAACAAAACTAATTATGATAGAATAGAAGATGAAGCATAAAGCCTACATATGAGAGAAGAAATCTGTACATGTCTCCTTGGATCTGATAATGGTGTAAGTAATTCAAAATCAGAGTGAGATCTAGTGTGTTTTCTTGAAGCCATATGTATGACTTTGAGGAGTCGCGAGGTGTAATATTTTAGCCTTATCAACCCTTATTCACCATTAAGAGGACAATTAAATTGTTGTCCCAGGGAATTATCTTCAAATTTTGTATCCCCAACACTGACACCAAATTAATGTTATACCTTTAGAGACAGTTCTAGGCTTGAGAACTATGCCAAAGCATCTAAGTGAGGACTTGTTTGAAATGTGGATGATCAAATATTCAAACTATGTATATTAGTTTATAATCTCTTAAATCTTAAAGACTTCACAAAGTGTTGTTTCCAACCTTAACAACATACAATTCTTTAGTGATTGTGGTAGATGAAATAAGAAAATATCTGATAACATAATATCCTCCCTGAATACTAAATTATCCAATATGGAAGATGCATATAGAAGAATCTCTATAGCTAACATAAATAAATTCAAGATATGAAAAAAAGGAAATAATTTAATTATGTAGAGGTACTAATCGAAACAAATTGTTCAATTAGCTAGTCTCAATGTAGATGATAACCTTGCAGTGGGCTGTCAGGGAGGTTGAAACTCAACCTAGTCATGCCCAGTGATTTTGTATTACCTTAAAAATATGAATAATAACAAAAATGATACATAAAGAAAACTCACATGAACAAAAATGTTGTTATAAGCTGAAGCCAAAACCCTTTGATTATCTCCAGAATGTCAAAATTACTTTCAATCTTTCTGTTTGATCTAGGTGTCAATCTTTCTTAATTTGAATTACAAAGTATATATATAGTTTTAAAAAAAAATCTCTAACCTATTACAAATATTTCATGAAAAAATAAATGTTTATACAAAATATTTGGATATTTATAACAAAATTTCTTAAAAAAGAAATCCTTAACTAATAAAGTGGAATCTGCACACTAATCAAGGATATTGTTTCTAACTATTGGCTTCAAATATTCATCTCCTAATTGTGTTCTTGAATGTTTTGCTTTTTGCTGAAATATTTCTTGAAAACCTGTTTCTTGTTCAATTGATAAGCTCAACGAACTTATCCCATTGATGATCATCTGGACATGAAAACTTTATCATCTTTCTATAGGCCTCACCTGTAACAACCTTGGTAAAAAATTCATGTAACAAAATATAATACCAAGGCGATGGGACACATATTCCAAGCTAAATGTTGGGAAAAACATCCTAGTGGGTGTTCATTTGGTTTATTAATGGCTAAGGAAATTGGAAAAGTAAATGGAAAATGCTTTGGAAAGGCAAGAGGCATTATGGGAAATTTTAGTTATGAAAATAAAGGAAATTAGGAGAAAAGGAAGGTGAAAGGTCACTCGTTTCATGTGAGGAGGAAAATGAAGGAAAATAGTGGAAAATTGAAGAAAATAGTGGCTTCAGTGATAAAAATGCTTTTGAGGACCAGTTCCCAAGCTTTTTCAGTGTAAGGATTTTGTCAATGTTAACCTTTTGTCAGTTCATTTTTGGAGCTCTCATTTTCTACTCTCTCTGTCATACTCTTGGACACTTAGAGTTTTCTTGGAGAACCCTTGGACGACTGTGGCATACCTGGGATTTTGTAGAAAGAAGGCAAAGAAAGAGAAAGAAAGCACAACAGGACATCAAGATTAATAACAATAATGGGTTTTTCTTGTAGGTACTGAGTTTCATGTATGATTTCCTTGCAAGTTTTGGCATGCATGGCATATGCATGTGGTTTATTGGTTATGATATGTCATTAGCAAGGAGGATTGCCTGGACTGACAATGGTTTTTCATATCCTTTCCATTTCTTGGATAGCCATTGTGTTGTGGGTTTCATATTTGTTTTCTTGTTGGTTCTCATGTTCCTTTGGCTATGGGTTGAGTTACTAGTTCCTAGAAGCCTTGGTTGGACAAATGATCTAGAATCCCTGTAACAACTTGGGTTGAGTTACTAGTCTTGAAAGCCTTGGTTCGAAAAACTCCCTGGAAGCCCTTGATGGGTTGAGTTACTAGTCCTAGAAGCCTTGGTTGGACAAATTATCTAGAAGCTTGACAACAGTTGTGGGTTGAGTTATTAGTCCTGGAAGCTCTGGTTGGAAAAAACACTTTGGAGCCCTAGAAATCTTGGGTAGAGACCAATATGGTGATGGTTAGTGATTTCTAACCATGAGGTGGAATCACTAGTTGAGGAGTGAAGTGGTTTGGCCTCTGGAAGCCCTGGTTTATTTTATTTGGATTTTTCCATGAGATCCCACATGCATGCTTGGACTAAGGCATGGGAGTGGCTATCTGAAAGAGAGATTGTGTTCATCCTAGTCTTTGGTCAGGTGGTTCATGGAGGTCCTAGACCTGGTTGCATTTTTCATATGTTAATAAGATATTCTTTTGTCTTGTATCTAATGGGTTAATATACTTGTTTATATGTGGTTTTTATGCCTGTTATATTCTTGTTATTTCTATTGGTTATATGCAAGTATGAGCATGGTTTATGGCAACAATGATGTATGGATCTCATCATGATTTGAATTGTAAATGAATTAACAATGAATATGTGACCTAATAGATGATAATGCAACTAATGTAATAAGGTATCAATGCTTCTATTGATTCTAAGATAAGTACGATACCCATATGCTAAGATCTATTATTATGACCTGTAGAATGCATATTTGTGACATGTTTGATGAAATTCCTGTCATGGCTAGTAGGGGCCCAGTCAATACTTTGTTCAAGTATTTGCATTAGTACCATTGTTTTGATGTTATTTCTCATTTCTAGAAGTTTCATGAAGTTCTTGTTAGTGGCCTGAGACCTAGCCCTGAAAAATTGGCCCAAAATTTGGGGTCGCTAGCTTTGAACTAGCTGAAAAAGTCCCTAGTCACTGGAATGCCCTTGCTATCGAAGAAAATGGAGGGTCCTAGTCACATGCATTCCCATGTCATGGGAGCAACTAAGGCTCTAAGTCAGTAAAATGTTAAGTTGTCTCAGGGGTCGAACACCTGGAAGGGTTGGTTGGCTCTTGAGGGTTTTGTGGCATGTGTAGAAGGTCAGATTGGTTGTGTTGTGTTGGTTCCACTTACTTCTCTTTACATGGGTAGTTGAATAACATCACAGTAGCCTCTCATCACATGTTTCCCCTAGTGGATCGGTTAAATTGGGTAAATTTGGAAGGAAGTGGCTATCAAGTGGTATTAGAGTGGGTTCCATTCTCTTTGGGGAATGTCTGGTTTCTGTTCTCTTTCAATGTTATTTGATACCACAAAGTGGTATCAGAGCATGGTTTCATTCTCTTTGGGTGGTTTTCAGTTTCCATTCTCCTTGTGTGATATCTGATACCATAGAGTTGTATCATATCATGGTTTTGTTCTCTTTGGGTGGTGTCTGGTTTCCATTCTCCTTTTGTGATATCTGATACCAAAAAGTGGTATCAGAGCATGGTTCAACACTTGTTTTGGATGGGTAGAATATGTTTTCATGCATGCATGTAGCTTGTATATGTGCTTGTTATGTATGCATGGTAGTGGTCATTGTTACCATTGTATTTCCATGTAGGAGTTGATGATGTTGTTGTCAGGATGTGTTTGTCATGAATGCATCTTAGTTGTATATGCATTTGTCATGCATGTAATAGTCTATATTTTGTTATGCATGCATTTTCATGGTTATGGTTATGAATGTAGCAGGTAAGACATGCATCATGAGGTCATTGTATGAATTTAGGTCATCATGATGCTATTGGAATGTTATGATGCTAATGTGTTGGTTGAGATAGAGAAAGATATGTAGATCATGAAAGCAAGGTTGCAACACTAGAACTCGGAGTAAGAGTAGATCGTCATACAGGTTTACATATTTGGCCTACAGCTATGTGGTTAATGATTGTTATGTTTGTTGCATTTAATTTAGATATTTCTCCACGATCTCATGCCCGATTGAGATAACCATAGCACAAAAGGAAATACCAACAGAGATATAAGAGTGTCCCAACCCAAATGATCAAACATGTATTAGGAAGTTAGTTCTATATACTACAAGGAAATATGTGTGCATCTAACCTCCTCATAGGTTGGGGAAGAATTTTGGGTCTAATGAAAATTTCCATGCTCCACTCGAGTGATCTACCTCATTCAAGCCTGATCTCGATCCCTACACACAACCACAAACAAATAGAGACAACAAGTGACCTTCCTCAGAAGATCGTTAGATCAAAATATCATAGAAACAACTTTAAAGAATGTTGAATACAAATCGATAACGGGAAGGAAAATATGTTTCTATTAATCATATAAGTGAAATTAAATCAATATACCTTCAACAAATAAGATCATCTCCTCCAGCTTGTAGTATGGTCTCCTCTCCCGATACAACAAAGCTCTCACACTATAGTTTGGATAATTCCTATCTTCCCCCCCTTTCCTCTTGGTGAGGTTATATAGGCTCATTCTATCCTTCAGGAGAATGTATCTAGACACCTAGGGGCTTGAGGAGTTAGGAAACTTATACAATAATGGACCCCTAGCCAACTCATACACAAGTGGGTCAAGTTGATCTCCCTGGGAATGGAAAAATCTAGAAACCTTTTTCACAATTATGATATTTTTCTCAATTATATCAATTTTGAAATAATTATTATCTCATAATTATAATATTTTTGGTGAAATAATTATGAGAAATTTCTCAATTATGTAATTTCACCCTTTCATCATGGGATAAATCTCACATAGGTAAAATAAAAGGTGAAAGAGGATGCAATTTAGCCAAACAAATGAGGTAAGTTGATATTGGGTTTCTCTCACTATAATGGAGTGGAAAATAGGGTTATAATAGATTCCTCGCAATGCATGAGGCCATAAGAGAAACTGATGGATGAAATGTGTTACAATAATACTCAAAGTTTAAAATGGTAGGAAGGAACCAAGGCCATGTGTTGGGCATGGAATCCCCCTGCAGCATGTCTTGGGGCTCAAAGCCCAAGTTTTGAGTAATATTATTGTAAAAACTCTGCGAATTATGGGTGTGGAGTGCGAATTGTATGTTAGAGTCATAGGGTTGTCTGCCCTAAGTTTTGAATGTAGTGTCAACCTAAGCATGGTCTGTGTACCATGGGATTGTATAAATAGAGCGAGGCTATAAGTTGTAAAGGAGTGAAGTAACCTACGGATGGAGTGAAAAGGATAGTAATCATAGATCAAGAGTCTAGTATCTTGGGTCATAGTAGTAGGAAGAGGCTCTGCAGCTGAGTGCACAGAGGCCTAGTAGAGTCCGTAGCTGAGTGCGTGGACCCCTACAACTGAGTGCACAGGGTGGAGTCGAGTCTGTAACCAAGGAAGAAGAATAATAAAGAGAAGTTTATCTGAATTCCATGTATCTATTCTTATGTTATTACATGTTTTATATCAATTGCAATTATATTATTTATTTACTATGCGTTGTTGTGTGAAAGTGAATATTGGTAAGTATAAATGAAAGCATACATATAAGCTAAGTTAATCAACTAATATTGGGTTACTAGTAAGGATTTAGGTAATAACACTATTCAACCCCCTAGTAGGGTTGTGCAAAGGAAGCATCACCAGCTACAAAGTACTAATAAGTATGCGTAGTGATGTGCACGCAGGGTCAAACTACAAACCACCTGGAACCCATTAGACATCCCCATGGTCGGGAAACTTGGTTCTAGGACCCTCCCATACTACTTCAGGTGAGACCTCAATTTGTGCTCCATGGAATGTTGCCGAAAGGGCCAGTAGTATTAGGATTTATTTGGCTAAATCATCTCTGAACTTGGGTCAGGCCCCAACAAGCCAACAAATGGTTTTGTTTCCGAAATCAGGATCTACATAAGGGATGTCTGATGCCGTGTAACTGGAATCCAATGAAGAAAGAAATTGAAGGGTGGTTAGACAGAAATATTCACAAGTTCGCGATGCAGGAAAACAGGGATCCATAAGTACAAAGGAACAATGGTTGGAATGCTACTTATATATAGAAATCCACAAAATTTTCTTTGCATCCTTCCCCTCTGAGTTGTATGAGTGGATCACGAAGCTAGCAGACAGTCAGGGAAGGTGTAAGCTCGACAAACCAATTGTGTGGACTCTAGAATTAGTGCGCAAACTAGAAGCGTTTGAAGAGAATATTGTGCACACTGTGGACCATTGGCTCGATCGAATTATAGGGGGGTTTATCACCGAGTTCATGGTAGATACGACCGTTAGCTACAGTGAGGTGGAGCGACGCTTCCTCAAGGGACCGTGAGGTAAGTACATTAAATCGTTGAACACTTGGATTAAAATGCTATTGTGTGAAAAGCAGGTAATGCGAATAAATTAATGTTTGGGACTATGCGAAGTGGGAGGATCTATAGAAATGAAGGTAGCGCAGAGATAGAAAAAAGTCCCTTGATTTTTCCACGACGTGAAAGTGAAGAAGAGCTAGCAATAGTTTCTCTAAGAAGTGTGATCAATCTAATAAGGCAACGAATTCCACGCATACCACCCCCACCTACACCACCACTAGTCTCACCACCGTCACCTCCATCTCCACCCACACCACCTTTGCCATCACCACAGTTCAATATGACAAGCATGATAAAATTACCGGTATTTAGAGGAGTAGGGAACGAAGATCTAAACCAATTTTGGTTCATGGTAAAGGCTATCTGGGAAGCACAAGGAGTTGTGGATGATAATATAAAGAAGGAAATGTTGCTAAACGCATTGCGGGATCATGCACTAACGTGGTACATTAAGCACTCTAATGACCACCCAAATGTGGGGATTACAGATATCCAGGCTGCACTGAGTAGAGAATTTAGCAGGCCACAGTCGGAGACACAATCAATTATTGGGTTTAAGGAAATTTCGATGCTTCCAGGCGAGACCCCTTGGGATCTAGATCAGAGACTAAAGAGTATGATCTGCGAAGCCAACATGACCTTGATGGATGGACAACACCGCGCATGGTTTGTAGCATCACTAACGTCGCATTTGAGGATGGCGTTGTCACAGCAGAAGTTATCCACCTAGGCTGAGGCTTTGGAGATTGCAATGAGACTATATGAGACTCTAATATAAGATCCTAGCCTGGGAGTTCAACAAATCCACGAGCAACTGCAAAATTTTTGTCTGGAAATGCAGAGTTTGAAACAAGATAGGATAACTCACCCAGAAGCATGCGAGGAGGTATGGTGCATAAAATGCAAAGGCCAGGGCCATGATAAGGACCATTGTACAGTTTTCACGAATTAATTGGCAAGAGGAGGGTCAATGCCCTTAAGAACAAAGGCACAAGTAGGATCGAGTGTGGTGCCTGTATTATGGTGCGCGATTTTTCAGATAGGTTGAAAACACACTAAAGATAACTGTCACCTATTACAAAAGTATATGCAGACATCCCAACAATTTTTCTGTAATTTCGGTAGATCAGTAGGCCATGATGAGTGCACCTGCAGAAGTTACGAGCTGATGATGGATCAGACTCCTACCTATAGAGTGCATAATGAAATGTGAGCCCTCGACCCAAATGCAAGAATGACACACACTAGATTTCAAGGGTGCGGATGAGGTCAAGGAGGAATGGGGCCAGCAAGGGGGTCACAGACAACTGATTTGTTACAATTGCGGAGGGACAGGGCACTATGCCTGTGATTGTACGAATCCGACGAGAACATCATGTTTATACTGTACTTAGTTTGATCATGAGGTAGAGGACTCCCCTACACTGATAGCGAGGCTACGCAAGAAAGGGGTACTGTAGCCTTCCCCGACTCAGAATTTGCAAATGATAAGGTCTGAGCCACACGAAGAGGACCCGAATGTAAACATAGTGCTTCAAAGCAGTATCACGATAGGAGATGACAAAGGTAAGCAACCTGAAGAAAGTGCGTGGGTTCGCAAGGCTCCTACAAAGGAACCTGAATTTGATTTGGAGCATGCGAAGGAGACATTCATGGAAGCTAATAAGAGCTTCACAGAGGCCCCCACATTAGGTAGTAAGGATCAACTAGAACCAGGGTTGGATCCTTCAATGCTCACTACCTTTCTGGAGACATGTATGAAACTACTACGTGACAGCAAGGCTGTGAAAGGGCTACAGGAACTTATCACTAGGTGCGCTGGGTCAGGAGAGCCTCATGTAGTCTAGAAACTTGGAAAGCATGCATTATGAATATGAAGGGAAATGAGATTGGTTTCGTAAATCAGGGAATATGAAATGGATCAAGTAATTATAAATCTAGGATCAGACGTGAATGTGCTACCAAAACAAACATGGGAGTGTATGGGTAGGCCCACATTGCAATGGTCCCATATTCAATTGTGAATGGCGAAGCAACAAAAGATCCTATCAATGGGAAGACTGCATGGAATAATGGTAGACATCGAAGGTGCGAGCACACTTGCATATTTCGAGGTGATAGAGATTGTAGATGACTAAAATCCCTACCCCATGCTACTGGGAGTAAATTGGGCCACTGACATGAATAGAGTCATAAATCAGAAGAAGTGAAAAATTACTTTTGAGAAAAAGTCACTGCATGTAATGGTACCTTTAGACCCTGTGGAGGATTGCGCTACATGGAGCTAGTGCATAGTGACGAAAGTGACAATGAGATATATTGTATCTACAAGATAAATGTTTTGGAATAGGATTGGGTGAATCCAACAGTAGATGATAGAATTTTGTGGGAGTGCGAAAGCTCCTTCACATCAGATTCAGATGAGGAAACAAAACAATGACAAAATCGGTTACACGAGCTAACCACGCTCAATTGCAACATGATGGTAAGATCACTGCACTGCATGACAATCGAGGCAAGAAATTTTCCTATGTATGATGGATTAACAGCGGTGGATGAATTCCTGAACGAGTTTGAAAGCGAAGTGCCAGAACAACAACGGTTCGATGCTCTGAAATGGGCATTGCGCGCAATGCCCACAAGGTGGTGGGGTATGCACCAACAGAGTTTCAGGGACTGGCGCAAATGCTGAAAGATGATGCGCTTACGATTTGGGAAGCCTCAGAGGAGGATGGAAGCTAGGCAGGATGGACGACATAGCTTATGTGCCCACCTTCCCATATGGGTATAGGCATATGGTATGCAACCTGCATGAACGCACACCGCTCTCACGATTGGAAACAAGAACAACAAGAAAAAGTAGGCAGGACAAGTGCACAAATTACGAAGTATGACACAACCTAGTGTGCAAAAAATCATACATGGGGAAGCCTTTGAAAAGGTGTGTGAAGTTCTGAATAGGGTCCACCATGTGAGACACACTAACTGGGACCTGCACGTACTAGCAGTTCGATGGGCCTATAGGACCATGTGCGAAACCTTGACCACGAGAGAAGTTCTGAAGCCAAAGTATGAAACAAGGGCTGAAATCCCTGTGGAGCATGTGAAGCTGAGTCCATGCATAACAACACCCATAGATATGATGGTTCGCGCAGATTGGAAGGAAGAAATCACATAGCTACGCAAAAGAGAACATCTAAGACTTAATGAAGAAATCCGATGGGGAAACTTTAGACTTTGTGAACTTGAAAAAGACTGGGTACGACTAAGGGAGAAAAGTGCTTTAAGGGATGCAGAGGTCAAGAAGCTGGAAAATGAAATAAATGAAGAATTTCTCATCGAAAAACTGAGGATGGCAAGGTAAGGTGCATACGATCATACTAACCGGTTGGAGGACTATCGTTATGGACTGGTTAGTTTGCTGCCGTGGCTGGGACCACATGTCACCAGATAGGGTAGCACATTGCCAATAGAAGAGTACGCAATGCTGATCATCCAAGTGAAAGATGGGGATTCTCCACGAACCATGTTGAAGGATGGGATGGAGCCCTACAAGGGTGGTGCGACCACCTAACTAGCCATAGGGAGAATAGTCTTAGCGCTCTAGGCAACTGAAAGGGAGTGTAGGACTATAAAATATTCTGCCTGGGAGCTGCACGATATTGGAGATGCGTGTAGAATTAGAATGTCACAAGTTTTGCAACCGCACGTGGATGGTTGCACTGCCACGCCGGTTGGCTGGGAAGTGACCATTGGTGTCACTATTCATGATGGGATGTTTGATTTGAGGCCAAATGGAGCAGGCGACGGGCATTTAAGATGTGAGTTATGGCCAAGATTTGGGAAAATCTACTGCCAAGAAAGCATTAATGGCTTGAAATTGGGAGGAACGATTGAATTCAAATTTGGAAGGCACTATAAAACTCATAGGGCTAGCCAACGAACAACACTTGGTCATTTGAGAATTGAGCGCTTGAGTAGAGCACAGAGTGTTAAGAGCCAAGTGATAATTGAGCCCCTAAGTTCACAAGAGATAGTATACAACCTAGAGAGGATGACGACCACAAAGGATGGGTTAGGAATTGAGGAGGTAACTACTGGTGAGGTCGCATAGAGCCACATGGTGGAGGATGTTCCAGAAGGCGCAGGGGTGGTAACAGAAATCCCCAAATCACCATGAACACCGAGGCCTAAGAAGGATAAATAGGCAATGGGGCCAATATGCATGTCCCCAAGGAATCCACAGCACAAACTATCCATGGAAGAGAAGGGGAAGGTAGTCATAATATAAACCGACGAGGAAGAAGAAGACTTGCAAGCCTTGATTCCCATAGTAGAGGAAGAAGAAGACATGGAGGAGGATATCCAACTATTGCGCTCTGACACAAAACTACTAACATATGTCCCTCTGTAGAAAGGGAAAATAGAGGTGTCAAAGAACCTGGACGAAATGAAAAGCTCACTCTAGACCCCACTCCTCCCTGACAGCATTATATTTGAGGGCGTGCACCTAGGCCGTGTGCAAACCATGAAATTTGAAGACTGGGACCTCACTGACAGCGAGAGGTTTCTGCACCTAAAGACTAGGAATTTGATGAAGTAGAACATCGAGGGGGTGGTGATAACGTTAGAGCTGTGGAAATGGCTACATGGTGTGGAAAAGGCTAGGTTACTGCACTTGTTATAGATACCACACTTCCACCCCGCGTCTATCACCATTTTCGTCATCGGGCAGCTGCTGTGCTTGGTGCATGATGGGTATCTATGGATGGAGGAGCCTATTCCCATCATGGAAAACCTCATTCACTAGATTTCTTGGCTTCCCTGTAAAGAAATGGACCCCGCGACTATAGCTGAAAAAGGTAGCGATTTGGATCTTGTGGAAGCCATGAAGGCAAAATATAAGCTGGAGAAGGAGAAGAGGGGCTATGCCATCTCTAACATCAAGGACAAAGGGGTGCGTGTAGCAACCCAACTCCTAGCTAGAAAAGTGATGAGGAAGTGCCGCGCCAATGAGGTATCAGTGCCGGTGGTCATGCTAGCCGAGTAGTGCGTAGAGGGGGTTCAGTTCACCTAGGCTGAATTCCTTTGTGAAGAATTCTTGACAAATTGTTGCGAAGCCCAGGAGCAGGGTAAGACCTTCCAGTACACATGGTTGCTCTTATCCATATTGCTGGTAGTGGGAGAACTGCCAGAGTACAGTTAATTCCCCCACATTGATAGATATTTACCAAAGGCCGTGAAGTACACTTTGCTCTGGGACATCAAGGACGCGAAACAGATTTGCGACATCAAAATTTTCTGGGTGCTCATGGAGGTGAGCATCTGGATGTTGATCAATAGGACACCGCACCTATCACCTACAGTGTACAATAGTCTGAACAATTTTACAGAGTTTAAAGCTGATATGCACAACATTTATATCAGGGCGCGAAAGGATCTAGCGAAGCAGTGGATGAAGCTACTATTTGTAGCCACTAACGACGCGATTTTTACTATCTTGGAGAGATGGCCTCCTGAATGGCACTCTCCAGACTTGGTAGAACTCGAGAAGGTGGCAGCCCAAAAGAAAAAAGATGATGATAAGTTGCGTGTCACTCAGTTAGCAGAGAAAAGGTGGAACAAAAAAGCAGCAGTTGAGGAAAAGGCAGCGCGGGAAGCTGCAGAAGAAACAACAGCAGCGCAGGCATTAGCGGAAACAACAACACAGGTAGACAAGGGCCAAGCAACGTCCTCAGGATAGGAGGTAGAGGAACTAGAAACAACAGAAGGGAGTGCAGACCCAGGGGCCGCGTCCACTTAGTTAAAGCGCCTGCACAACGCAGAGAGATCGGGTCCAAGGAAGAAGGTCAAGGCCTCAAAGCTGGCCATTGACCTAATCACCTTAACTAAAGGTGATCTCCATGACATCAGAGAGACGGTCTACAATGTCACCAATGAAGCACTCCAAGAGTTTATGATGGAGCACCAAAATGTGTTAGGGGCCCTCAGGGCACAGCTACAGGAGTTACAGGTGCAGGCCCCTCAGGAAGGTACCCTGTCTACCCATGTCACAACAAGTACTTTAGTAGTAGAGCAGATGTTGCACGCAAGGATGGCTAACACAATAGTGTTGCTAGAGGGACTGTTAGTATCATCAAATGCGATGGACCGAATGACGGTTAGCATGATGAAAGGCCTTGGCCATAATCTAGCTGCCCTTCCCCAAGAAACGCTCTATCAACTACAGGATGGAATAACAGCAGAGCTGCGTGCTAGGGAGAGTCATGCGATACAAGTTCTTAGTAAACAAAATATCAATATGAAGCAGCTCAGCTTATAGTGTGATGATTTGGAGTTGCAAAACCAAAGGTTGGTGCAAACGGTAGATGACACTTGCCGACACATCCTAGAGCTGGCTATCAAAGCAGATCTACCAATGGAAGTATGGATCCACAGTTTGGCCAATGGAGTTTGTGGCACAAGAGAAGAGACAACAAGGGTGCAGCTGGAGCTGAATCTCCAGATCACTGAGCTACGATTGAAGGCACAACCTTCCACACCCCCAGAAATCAAAGAACAATGCACCAACACTATTACAACAGGGTTGGAAGAGATTGGAGGTGTAGTGCGCGACTGTACCAACATGTTGGAATAGGTGCTTGAGGTCCTCACAACATTACAGGAGGACCCCAACATCCAGAAGCTAAAGACGGAGGCACGCAAACTCCAACATCAGTACGACAACATCAGGGGAACTACGCCAACAGTAGTCCTGACTCAGCGGCTTGCAAGAATGCAACAAGCCAAGGCACTAAAGTAGCAGGTGGACACGACACGCCATAAGGAAGCAATTCTCAAAGCGCGCGTCTAGCCATGGATTGACAAAGCCTTCACAATTATGGTAGCTATTGAAGGAAGGCTCACACAGATTCGGGGGATGCATGCATAGATGCAGTGCAACACAACAGAAACAAAGGGCTTCGAAGAGAGAATGCAGTAGGTACAACAAGCAGCAACTTAGTGCTCTACAAAAATCAAGACCGTTTGGGACCAGCTGGAGGGACTCCGCTCCAAGATTGCCGTGCTGAAAGAGTGACTTGAGGGTGAGTCACGATGTTTGTGTTGGGGGCCTGTTGGGCATGGAATTTCTCAAAGCTCAAGTTTTGAGTAATATTATTGTAAAAACTCCATGAATTGTGGGCACGGAGTGCAAAGAAAAAGTATGTTAGAGTCATAGGATTGTCGACCCTAAGGTTTGAATGTAGTGTCAGCCTTACCCATGGTCCGCAGACCATGGGATTGTATAAATAGAGTGAGGCTCTAATTTGTAAAGGAGTGAAGTAACCAACGGATGGAGTCAAAAGGATAGCAAGCATAGAGCAAGAGTCTAGTATCTTGGGTCGTAGTAGTAGGAAGAGGCTCTGTAGCTGAGTGCACACAGGCCTAGTAGAGTCCACAGCTGAGTGCGTAGGGTGGAGTCGAGTCTGTAACCAAGGAAGAATAATAATAAAGAGAAGTTTATCTGAATTCTATGTATTTGTTCTTATGTTATTACATGTTTGATATCAATTACAATTATACTATTTATTTACTGTGTGTTGTTGTATGAATGGTGAATATTGGTAAGTATAAATGAAAGCATACATATAAGCTAAGTTAATCAACTAATATCGGGTTTCTAGTAAGGATTTGGGTAATAACACTATTCGACCCTCGAGTAGGGCTGCGTGAAGGCATCATCATTGGCTACAAATTATTGATAAGCGTGTGTAGCGACGTGCGCACAGGGTCAAATCACAGACCACTTGGAACCCATCAGACATCCCTAGGGTGTGGAAACCTGGTTCTAGCACCATGCCATACTAATTTGGGTGAAACCTCAGTTCACGCTCCACGGACTATTGCCGAAAGGGCCAGTAGTACTAGGATTTATTTGGCTAAATCATCTCTGAACTTGGGTCAAGCCCCAACAAACCAACACTATGTAGCTAGATCGGAGGAACTCAAGTGCTGAAGTGTCAACTCTATTGATAACATCCTTGATGCTTGCATGCCCATGCTTGGTCATAAGAAATGCTGAACATGGTCGCTAAATTATACATTGTGGATCCATGACATGAAATTCTAGAACATGGCCATGAAGACATACATAGTGGATTCATGTGACTCGATAAATAAAGCATAGCCACCATCAAATACAATGTGTATCTATGTCATAGTATACATCAGTAGGACTATGGAAACATGATAAAAAGAGAAGTGTCTCAAGATATCTCTCATAGTACATAAAAAATACATAAATCCAACGTAGCTTAGGAAGGATGCCATATAAGAGTGATTTATCTGTTGGGCATGGAATCCCCCCAAGGAATTTTTTGGGGATTAAAGCCCAAGTTTTGACCAAACCTTTTTATAAAAGCTCTACAAATTGCAGGCGCGAAAGTATAATAGAGTCACAGGGTTGTCCACCCTAGTTTTTGTAATGTAATGTCAGCTGGATAAACCTATCCATGGTTCGTAGGACATGGGATTGTATAAATAGAGTAAGGCTGTAAGTGTAAAATATAACTAATAGAAGAAAAGCATGAGAAGTCTAAGTGATTGAGTTGTGTAAAATGTGTCCTTGGGTCGTAAAGTAGGAGAAGGCTCTGTAGTTGAGTGCGTAGAGGCTTAGTAGTCTACAACTGAGTGTGCAAACCCTTGAAGCTGAGTGTGCAGGGCAGGCCGAGTCTATAACCTTTGGGAGAGTCAATAAAGAGAAGTTTTTCTATAATTGTGTGCATTTTCCTGGTTTAAGGCATGATTGCATATAATTTGCAAGTATACTATTTATTTACTACGCGAACGTGTATGAATGTTTTGTATTGCTAATTATAACTTAAGGCATTCAAGTAGGTGAAGGTACTTAATTAACACTATAAGATAAGTAATATCTCAGGTAATAATGCAGAGCGTGGCATAATCCCTAGTTAGTACTACACGAAGGCAGTGTATCAAGCTGCGAGGAACAGGAAGTGCATGAAATGACCTACGCGCAGGAACAAACCAAGGACTAGCTGTACCTCTTAGACATCTCAAGGGTGCAGAAACCTAGTTCTAGCACCCTCCCATACTACTTTAGGTGAGACCTCAGTCCACGCTCCATGGATTGTTGCCGAAAGGGCTAGTAGTACAGGGATTTGTTTGGCTAACTAACTCCAAACCTAGCTTAGGCCCCAACAATCCAACAAATGGTTCTATTGCTAGGACCAGGATCTGCATAGAGATGTCTGATGTTGTATCACTGGAATCCAACAAAGAAAGGAATTGAAGATTGGTTGGACAAAAATATTCACAAGTTTACAGTGCAGGAAAATAGGAATCCGCAACTATCAAAGGAAGAGTGGTTAGATTTCTACTTGTATATGGAGATCCACAAAATTTTCTTTGCATCCTTCCCCACTAAGTTGTACAAGTGGATCGTGAAGCTAGCAGATAGCCAAGGAAGGTGTAAACTTGACAAACCTATTGTGTGGACTCTAGAATTGGTGCGCAGACTAGAAGCATCAGAAAATAAGATTGTGCAAATTGTCGATCACTGGCTCGATTGAATTAGAGGAGGATTCATCACCGAATTCATGGTAGATACTTCAGTCAGCTATAGCGAGGCAGAATGATGCTTCCTTAAGGGACTGCAAGGTAAGTACATTAAATCTTTGAACACTTGGATTAAAATGCTATTGTGTGAAAAGTGGGTTATGTGAATAAATTGATGTTTGGGGCTAAGTGGAGTGGGAGAATATACAGAAACGAAGATAGCACAGAACTAGAAACTAGCCCATTGATTTCACCTCTGTGAGGGGGTGAAGAAGAGCTCGAAAAGGTCTCGCTAAGAAGTGTGATCAATGTGATAAGACAGAGAATTCCACGCATACCACGCCCACCCACACCACCACCAGCTTCACGATCTTCACCCCTATCTTCACCCATACCGACTCTGCCGCCACCACGAAGCAGTATGGCAAGTGCGATAAATCTACTAATGTTCAAGGGAGTAGGGAATGAAGATCCAGATTAGTTTTGGTTCGTAATAAAAGTTGTATGGGAAGCACAAGGTGTCATGGACGACAATATAAAGAAGGAAACGTTGGTCAGCGCTCTGTAGGATCGTGCGCTGACCTAGTACATTAAGCATTTCAATGACAATCCGAATGCAGGGATCGTGGATATCCAAGCTATGCTATACAAAGGATTTAGTAGGCCAAAGTTAGAAGCACAGTCGATCATTGGATTCTAGGAAATCACAATGCTACTAGGAGAGACCCTGTGGGATTTGGATCAAAGATTGAAGTGCACAATTTGCGAAGCAAACATGAAATTAACAGATAGGCAACACTGCAAATGGTTTGTATCATTGTTAACGCCGCATCTATGGAATGCATTGTCACAACAAAGGCTAACCACTCAGGCTAAGGCTTTGGAGGTTGTGATGAGATTGCATGAGACTCCAATACAAGATCCTACCCTAGGATTTTAGCAGATTCACGTGTAGTTGAAAAACTTGGGCCTGGAGATGCAGAGTTTGAAACAAGATAGGAAAACCTCCCTAGAGATGCGCGATGAGGTATGGTGCGTAAAATGCAAGGGCCAGGGGCACGACAATGATCATTGCTCGGTGTTCACGAATTACCTTGCGGGAGGAGGGCCAATGCCACTAAGACTGGAGGCACAAGCAGGGCCAAGCACGGCGCCTGCACTATGGTCCATGATTTGTCAGATAGGAGGAAAGCATGTTATAGATAACTACCATCTATTACAAAAGTATGCGAAAAATTCACAGTAGTTGTTATGTAATTTCTGCAGGTCAGTAGGACATGATGAGTGCACATGTAGAACTTATGGGCTGATGATGGATTGAAATCATACCTAGAGAGTTCAGGCCAAAACATGGCTCCTCGATAAAAACATAGGAATGGCGCGCACTAGATTTGAGGGGCGTGGACGAGGCCGAGGTGGAGGATGGCCAGGAAGTGGTCTCAGACAGCTAACATGTTACAATTGTGGAGGGCCAGGGCATTATGCCCATGATTGTACAAATCCAATGCGACCATCATGCTTGTATTGTACTTTGTTTGACCATGAGATGGAGGATTGTCCCACACAGATAGCGAGGTTGCGTGACAAAGGAGCACTCCAACCTCCCCCGATCCAGAACCTACAAATGATGAGGTCTGAGTCACGTGAGGAAGAACCTAATGTAAATATTGTGCTCTGGAGTGGTATTACCATAGGGGATGAAAAGGGCACAATTTGTCAGATAGGAGGAAAGCATGCTATAGATAACTACCATCTATTACAAAAGTATATGCAAAATTAACAGTAGTTGTTATGTAATTTCTGCAGGTCAGTAGGACATGATGAGTGCACATGTAGAACTTATGAACTGATGATGGATTGAAATCATACATAGAGAGTTTAGGCCCAAACATGGCCCTTGATAAAAACGTAGGAATGGCACGCACCGGATTTCAGGGGCGCAGACGAGGCCGAGATGGAGGGGGACTAGGAAGTGGTCTCAGACAATTAACATGTTACAATTGTGGAGGGCCAGGGCATTATGCCCGTGATTGTACGAATCCAATGTGACCATCATGCTTGTATTGTACGTTGTTTGACCATGAGATGGAGGATTGTCCCACATAGATAGCGAGGTTGCGTGACAAAGGAGCACTCCAACCTCCCCCAATTCAGAACCTGCAAATGATGAGGTTTGAGCCACGTGAGGAAGACCCTAATGTAAATATTGTGCTCTAGAGTGGTATTATGATAGGGGATGACAAGGGCAAGAAACCTGAATAAAGCACTTGGATTCACAAGGCTCCAATGAAGCAACCAGAATTTGATTTGGAGCGCGCTAAGGAAACCTTCATGGAAGCTAAGAGGAGCTTCGTTGGTGCCTCCACTTTAGGAAATAAAGACAAACTGGAGCGAGAGATGGAAATATCGATGCTCACTACATTCTTGGAGACATGGATGAAGCAGCTGCACAACAAGAAGGCTATAAAGGGGTTGCAAGAACTCATAACTTGATGCGTTGGGACCACTCTAGGAGAATCGCGCATAGTCCGGAAGCTTGGAAAGCACACGACCCAAATAGGAAGGGAAATGAGATTGACTGCACAGATTGGGGAATGTGAGATGGACCAAGTGATTTTGGATCTAGGGTTAGACATGAACGTCCTACCAAAAAAGACATGGGAGCACATGGCAGGCCTACGTTGTAATGGTCTCTGATCCAACTGCAGATGGTGAACCAGCAAAAGGTCCTCCCTATGGGGAGATTGTAGGGAATCATGGTAGATATTGAAGGAGCAAGCATGCTAGAAAATTTTGAAGTAATAGAGATTTTTGATGATAGCAATCCCTACCTCATGCTATTGGGAATAGATTGGGCCACTGACGTGAATGGAGTGATAAATCTAAAGAAGCATAAGATGATCTTTGAGAATAAGTCTCTGCGTGTAGTGGTACCTTTAGACCCTATAGAGGGATCACGCAACAGGGATCTGGTGTGTGAATACGATAGAGATGATGGCTTGGAATGCATCTACAAGATAACTTCATGAGAGCAGGAATGGGTAAATCCAACCACAGATGGCTGAATTTCATGGGAGAGCAAAAGGTCTTGCACATCCAATTCTGACGAGGAGATAGAATGATGGCAGAACTGGTTACACAAGGTAACTACGCTCAACTATAACATGATGACAAGGTCATTGTGTTGCATAGAAACAGAGGTAATATATTTTCCTACATATGACAGGTTAAGTGAGGTGGATGAATTCCTGAAAAAATTTGAAAGAGAAGTATCAAAACAACAATGTTTGACGCTCTAAAATGGGTACTGCGAGCTATGCTTGCAAGATGGTGGGGTACGCACCAAAGAAGTTTTGAGGACTAGCATGAATGCAGAAGGATGATGCGCATGCAGTTTTGGAAGCCCTAGATGTGATTGAAAGACAAGTATGACAGATGAACTGGCCCGCACACCCACTTATCTAGGTGGATAAAAGCATATGGTGCGAAACGTGCATGAATCCACACCGTCCTCGTGGTAGGAGACACGATCAGTAAGTAGGTGCGGATAAGGCAATGGCACGAATGACGCCTTTGGTTGGGACCACAAAGTATGGAAAGACCATGTGCGCAGAAGAATATCCACGTAGAATATTTTAACAAAGTACGTGAAGCGCTGAACAAGGTCCACAATGTGAAGCAGACTAATTGGGACCTATGCATACCAGCGGTTCTCTAGGCTTATAGGATTGCGTGTAAAAACCTGGCCTTGTAGGCACCACCAAGGCTAGAGTATGAAGCAAATGCAGTAAGTCCTAAAGTACTTGGAGAGCTTAGACCATGCATGATAGCACTAGGAGATATGACAGTTTGCGGAACCTTGGAAGCCAAAATCCAATAGGGAAATTGTAGACACCAAGAACTTGAAGAAGAAAGGGTACGATTAAGGAAGAAAAGTGCTCTTCTGGAGGAGGAAACTGAGCCTATGCACCCTCCGACAAAGTTGCTTGCCTATGTCCCCCCGCAGAAAGAAGATGCTAGGGTGCCCAAGGACCTTGATGAGATCAAGAGCTTGCTCTAGACCCCGCTCCTCCCAGACAATATTATTTTGGAGGGCACGCACTTGGGATAGGTGCTGAGCTTAAAATTTGAAGATTGGTACCTTGCTGACCATGAGAAGTTCCCTCACCTTGAGACCTCACACCTCATGAAGCCCAAGAATAACACTGCAGTGGGGGTTATAGAATTAGAGCCATGAAAGTGGTTGCGCTGAGTGGAAAAGGTTTGGCTACTGAACCTGCTCTGGGTGCTGCATTTCCACTGCACCCCAATAACCATTTTTGTCATCAGGCAGTTGCTCTGCTTAGTGCATGATGGGTGTTTGTGGCTGGAGGAGCCCATCCCCATCACGATAGACTTGATTCACCACATTTCATAGCTTCCATGCAAAGGAGAGGACCCCGCGGACATCTCAGAGGGGAAGAGTAGTGACCTAGCCATCACAGAGGCCATGAAGAAAAAATATAAGTTGGCAAAGAAGAAAAGGGGCTACACCATATGTCTTCAGTGACAAAGCAGTGAAAGGGGCTACCCAAATACTGGCTGGTAGGGTTATGCGCAAGTGCAGCGCATATGAGGTACCCACATCGGTGGTAGCACTGGCTGAGCAGTGTGCGAAGGGGGTCCAATTTAACTAGTCTGAGTTCCTTTGTAAAGAGTTTTTAGAGAATTGCCACGAAGCTCAGGAACAGGGTAAAATGTTCCACTATGCATGGCTTCAGTTTTCCATAGTGCTCATGGCAAGGGAATTATTGGAGGATAGTCATTTCCCCACAATTGACAGTGATCTTCCAGAGGCTGGGAAGTATGCTTCACTCTAGGTCACAAAGGATGCCACTAGGATTTGTGACAATAAAATATTCTAGGTGTTCATGGAGATCAACCGCAAGCCACAGTTTTTTCTCACTGTCTACAACAGTATTTAGAGTTTTGCAGAATTTAAAGCGGACATCCATAGCATTTACATTAGAGCATGCAAGGACTTGACCAAACAATGTAGGAAGCTACACTTTGTAGCCACAGACGATGTCATATTTAATGTTCTGGAGACATGGCTGCTGGAGTGGTGCGCTCCAGACATCATGGAGATAGAGAAGTTGGCGACAAAAAGGAAGAAAGACGGGGCCAAGCTGCACATCACACAGTTGGCATAAAAGAGAAGGAAGGAGGCAGCGATAGTTGCAGGGACATTGCACAGACAACAATTGAGCAAGAAAAGGACGTAACAGTAGCACAAGAGGCAGCCACAAAGACGATCGAAGGCCAAACGTCGCCTTTGCATGGGTAGGAAGCAGAGGAGGAAGAGGGGGGACTAGACCCACAAACTGTGTCCACACAGTTGAAGCGCCAACACCCAACCAAGCGGATAGGGCCGTGCAATAAGGTCAAGGCATGAAAGTTGTCTATTGACTTGATCACCCTAACCTAGGGTGATATGCATGACATCGGCGAAGCAATGCACGATGTCACCTCTGAGGCCCTCCAAAATTTAATGCAGGAGAACCAAATTTTGTTGGGGGCCCTCAAACTATACCTACAAGAGTTACAAGTGTGCCCTCCTCAAGTGGTACCCTTTCGACCAGCCTCTCAGTCAAAAGAACAATAGCAGAACAAATGTTGCGCATGTGGATGACAAATACCATAGTGTTCCCAGAAGGGGCACTAGTGACAACAAATGAGGCCAACAGGTCTAAAGTTAGCGCATTGAAGGGTCTTGTATCAATATGGTTGCACTCCTGTGAGAGACCTTATATGTATTGCAGGATGGGATAACTCCAGAGCTGCAAGCTAGGGAGAGTCGAGCACTTCACGTCCTTAGTGAGTAGAAAATCATTATGGAACAATTGAGATTGCAGCGCGATGAAGTGGTGTCGCATAATCAACAACTAGTGTTGGTTGATAAAAGGTGCCTTTTAAAACTCCTAATTATCCCACATTAATCATCAATCCAGGCAAGTCCTCTTATTTCAAGAGTGTACAGAGTATGTGGCTGCTATTAATTTAGAGAGTAATGTGTCCTAAATTGTAGCATAGATCTTGACACAAGAATAAATGAATATATCTAATAAAATCCAATTGCAATTATTAAAGGAAATATGAAAGCTTAATCCTCTACTGAAATCAAATCTTACAACAATTCAATTAATAACATCATTAGCCAAGAGCACAGTGACAATAACTCCCCTCTTCTTAGCTGATTCAGTCTAGACTATACTCAATCTCGATAAAGCAGTCAGGATAGGAATGATATCAATTCTAAGAGTCTAATAGCAATAATCAAACTCTTGCAGATGGTTCAATTAATGTAATGCACTATCTAGATAATTCATGTTGTCATAAACAAAACTCAAATCAAATGATAGCACTGCAAATTGTAAACAGAACATACACTACTTCGATACAAGAAAGTAATGATTAGCTAATAATGTAAACTCATAGAAACAAGAAATTATCAAGCCAACCAAACTCTAGAAGAATTAGAAATATAGCACAAGAAAGAAGTTAAATCCACTAGAGGCAGGGCCCTTAGCCGCCAGCGAGCACTACTAAGTTACTTCAGATAATGCAAGGGAACAACAACCTCAATTATATATTAATCATCGAACTTAAGTAACATTACAATGTAATTGAATTATTCAATAACGTAAGTCTGTAATTAAATTTACAACTTGAAAATAACAGAGATCCCCCTTTCTTTCTACAATCGATCTCTTTTATAATTAGAAAGGGGTAAAGAGTAAATGGTAAAATAGATCCCTCAGGATCTCCTAATCCTGAGGAATTCGCAACCAATTTCTATCTTCATACATCTTTCCTATTCCAGACCGATCCCTCTAATTTTCTCTCAACCTTGTCCGCAACTGGTGCGTTCCTTCCTTTGCTTGTTGGTTTTTGTTGTTCCAACGTCAGGGAACAACAATCATTCCTTTTTTTGCTTTCCTGCATAAAGAAGGGTAAAAGTTAGCTAAATCATAACTGCAAATAATTCCTTCATTTCTTACCATAATTCCTCAATATATTAGCGCATTAAGATATGAAAAAGATAAGAATCAAGGAAAACGATGATGAATTTAATAGTAAATACATACCCATTTTGTAACTCAATATACTTCCCTTCTTACCTTGTTTCATGTCCTCATGAAAAGCAAGTAATTCTGATGAAGTGCATTTAAAGAGTAGGCTAGAGAAGGGGCATCAAAAATTGGTCTGAAACCATGATGTTGAGCTAAGAGTGCAAAAGCGAGCCCTTCCTTTCCTCCAGGAAATTCATAGATGGCCCTGTAACCTTCAGGAGGATACCAAATGATGGGGCTACGAAACTGACATCCTAACCAATAGGGTCCTTCTCTTAAAATGAGGTTACTATAGGTGAAAAAACAGGCTACAACTGCTTTAAAATTTCTATAATTAAATGGCTCTCTATCTTGTACACTACTAGTAGAGATTGTCCACCTAAGCTTGGACACAGCTAGAGAGCTTTCTTGAATGGATTGAAAATATGATACCCCATTTTGCACAATCTCTTTATGAATAGGCCCTAAAATTTTAACCACCCTTTCCCTCGTCATCAGACTCTTCTGGTTGGCAAGCATTTGCAAAGGGTGCTTGGGTTGACTTCTTACCCAAAGATCCAATCCATGCTCTTGTCTTTGGAATGCATTATGAGCTTTGAACCATTTAAGTTGATTGACTACAAATGAGATAAAGGTCTGGAATTGAACATCTCGCACAAAAGGGTTGGGGTTCTTTTCCACCTCATCCTCTAATACAAAATTGTGCAAGTAAAATTCACAAAGAAACCTTTGAACCTTTACACCATGATGTTTGCAACAATTTATAAAGTCTTCAACTGTTTTTAATTCAATTTGTTTTCCAGCTCTCATGGCTTTAATTTTCAACATCAAGTATTGTTCTAATAAAAACAAGGCATAATTAATGGCAGGAGCCCTGCATGCCAAGACATTTGTATATAATGAGCAGATGGTATCTATCTGAGCTATGACATTATCTAACCTGAACTTGATTCTTTCTATTTTCTCTTCTTCTTTTCTGTACCTGTCAAAGGTCTTGCTCTCTATTGCATTCATTTCCCAAAGCTGCCTCTGCAACTCTTGATATCTTTGTTGGGAGAAAGTTTCTTGTTCAAGCCATTCTAATGCAAGCTGAGCCTGTGCTAATTCTTCCTGAAGATTTAGAATAATGGGGTCATTGTGTGTCATGATGTCTTTAGCTTGTATACTTGTCTGAGTACTTATGCTATGAGAAAGGATGTGTTCTGTCTGAGTCTCTTTATTATGGGAGGTCCAAGCCTCTGTCTGAGTAGCTATGCTGTGAGAGGGTACATCCTCTGTCTGAGTAGCTATGTCTATGAAAATTGCATGTTGTTCTTCTTGAATGATGACTGTTTGAATGGATATGGGCTCAGTTTGAGTCCCTGTAGCCCTCCCTTCATGTGATTATGTCTGTATAGCCGCTTTTGTTGTCTCCAAGGTTTTGTCTGGGGCCTTTCCCACTGTGATTTCCTTTATTTTTCTTCTGAGCCTTCTTACTGTTTTGTGGAGCTTCTGCTGTTCTTTCCTAAGCTTCTTCAATTTGGATCTATACCTTTTCGGAGGGACAACTATTCTACTGATAGTCTCGTTAATCGTTTATGCTTCTAAAGATCCTGGTTGCTCACCCTGGCTCTGTTCTAAGAGGACCGTGTCTCCCGATTTAATATCAACTTCTTGAAGCATCTCTATCTCTACTTCTTCTCCTTGGCCTATGTTTTTTGTACTTAGGCCTACCTAGCTATTTTCTACCAGAAGCATGTCACCCAATTGGTGCTCTGCTTCCTGAATGGCCTCTACCTTAGTTTCTGCTTCATGGCATGCATTTTTTAAGGAGATAGAGTTTTGGTCTCGCTAGCATTCTCAGGAGATTGGGCTGCTCCTATATTAAGATTGAGCGGGCTTTCAATTTGCATGTAATCATTCATGTTGGCTAGGACTTGGGCTAATTTAAAATTGTGCAACAAATCACCTTGGGGGCTCATGCTTGGTGTTGAGGGAAGTCCTGATTCATTTCTTTGTTCTTCTCCAGAACGCCCTGTTTCTTCCTCATGGTCTGATTCAAGGTTATCCTGGCCTTCTAAATCTAGTTGCAGGTATTGTTCAATTACTGGGCTAGATAATTCTATAGGTTGACTGAGACTGCTTTGAGGATTTTTAACCGCTCGTAATCTTGACCTCAACCTGTGCATTTTCTGCGCTTTTGTGGTGTTAGACTCCGTCTCATGTCAGAGATTGATTCTTCTTCAAAACCCTGTTTTGAAGAAGAAATCATTAATGTGTTGTTTTAGATTATGTAATTTATCTTCAGCTCTTCAACTGGTAGCGACTTCAAGCTCCTACTGCTGTAAAAGTACAAAGAAAACAAAGCATACATCAGACTCTACTATTGATGAATTTGGTCAAGTTTTATCTTCATATGGTTTTAACTATCATGGCACAGAGGTCCTCTACAGTGGCACCCTTGGTACAGAGCTTACTTGTGAAATATTCATTGGTCCAGTTTACTATCAACGACTTCAACTTGCAAGTGTGTTTAGAGGTGAAGCAGACAAAATACTACAAGTTAAAGGGCGGAAGCTGATGTAGAGGCAAGATATCTTGCTGGTGTTGAGGTTGCACGACAGAGACAAGCTATCACAGATGGGCTACGAGAAAATGTGTTAGAATTTTCCCATAAGGTCCCCGGCACTTCTTCGAAGAATGTCATGGATTTAGTCATGATAACTCAGTACTTTGACACAATAAAAGATGTTGGGGCATCATCCAAGAACACGACTGTCTTCATTCCGCATGGTCCAGAGCATGTGAGAGACGTCAGTGAGCAAATTAGGAATGGACTTATGGAAGCATCAAGTGTCTCTCAGGATTTGCTTTAGAAAATTACGAAGGATTTGATACTGTTTATGGTGCATGAAATATGCTTGGTTCCTTTACATTTTGTGTGAATCCGGTGTCAAATTTCCTCGCTGAAGATGGTTCTTTTGAGAAAAATTTTCCTCTTTTAAGCTATGGTCAAATGGTCCATGACATTACATTTTCATTAGATGACATCTCAGCTAGTTGCCATGTGCAGAATACGCACTAGACAGCATTAAAGACATCGCCCTGTTCCAGCATGTTATATTATTTTAGTGTTAAAACATGAGCGTTGTTATGGCTTTATGGGTGCAAACCCATGGAATAGAAGTAGCCTTGAAGGCGTATTCCATGGTTACTATTTTATTACAGTGGGAAATATATTGCGGCACCGAGTATGGACCACCACTTACATATACGCAGAGGTAATAGGTTTATTATGCAACGCAATAACAGTGTTAATCTTACAATTGTAGCCGAAATAAAATTACAATTTGGGCAGGAGCCAGCCCAGCCTTCAATGCTATTAATTTCCTTCCATAACCAGTCACGTTGTCATTCGGCAAGCGTAATTTCTCACGGCATATGTGCTATCTTAAGTGTCGTGTTAAAATGCAAGGGACACAGTCAAGCTTTTACGCAACCATGCAAGCTTGGCACTATGGGTTGGAGGTAATGAGCAACACCCACCAGATGACATCAATGCAGCTCTAAAGAATGACTTGTAGCTTCATCCTTATTCGAAGTCCCCTGTCAAATGTTACAGAGGAGGTCTCAGTATGGGATTTGGAAGGGACCTGTCCATACCACAAAATCAACAAAAATATATCAGTGCCATCAAAAATAACACTTCCAGTTTTTGAAATGCAGTATCAAAAATCACATAATGCAAAGCCGGTTTATTTTCTTCTCCTCATGCTTCTTGATACATCAGCAAAACCTTTATCGAGGAACTTTTATTGGCTCAATTTTCCAAGTCATTCTCTCCTTAATGTTGAAGATCATGACAACCAACATGAGCCCATTAGCATTAAGAATAATTGTGAATATGGAAGTATGAATGTAGAAGAACCTGCAACTGAGACAACAGAGGGATTGCTTTCAGGGGTGTCAAGCCTTTTTTCAGGAAGAACAAAAACATTCAAGTGACAGGGGTGTCTTTGCCGTTTCTCATTCAAAAAAAAGCCGCAAATGCCTGGACACGTAGATTCATGTGTTATACCATGCTCAACAGATATGCCCATTATTATCGGATAAGAAAGATTGTAGGGGGGTCGATTTCCATCCGATATATGCGGTGGATTTATTCCAGATTTTCAAAATCTTCTCCTAATTGTGGTAAAATGGCCAACACATTTCCGGACATTTGGGGAGCAGTTGCAAACTGGCATACAAGATTTGATTGCCTATATTTCTGGTAAATGGGATTGACACCTGTGAATGCTACTTCATCAGTTATCAAGTAAAAGGATGCGCTATTCTGTCTTCAGCAGTGCCGATTGTTTTTGTTTTTAGGTTTATTTATTAATAATGATAAAACAAATCGCCGATTTTGGGGTTGATTGGTTTTTTGTTTTTCCTGAACAACATGTATTTATTATATTATAAAAAATTCATTTGTAGAGAGGGGAGTGAGTAGAAAATTCTGAGTGCTGGAGGAGAACTGAGTTTCATTGTACAGTCTTTGAAAGAGGGATTTTTAATGAAAATTTCACAGCTCTGACTTCTGAGATTCCTGTGGTATGATAATTTAGCATATGTTTTTCTCTTGTTTCATATGTAATATGTTATGTTTCATTTCACTACATGATCATTTCTAACTGAACAAATGAAGTGTTTAGGTAAGAATTCATGCCTGCCATGCTCTGCCTATAAGTTTGTTCATGTTCAATGTTTTCTTCTGTTTAACAAGGATTCAAAGTTATTGTTTGCCCTTGTCAGCTCCTCACCAGTCTTGCCATCTCATTTAGTCTCAATTTGATGCTAAATTTCTTGCCTACCTTGCCTCAGTCGATAACCTGTGTTGTTCATTATATTTCCCTGTTTCAAGCTGTGATTTTGCCCATGCAGCCCAGAAAAACCCCGTTATTTAATTAAAAACCCCTTTTTATTAGTTTACTAGCCTAATATCAGTGTTACCTTGTTGGTCATCTCCTTTATTGAAGATTTTACGAGATAGACCGGAGAGAGCCTTCTCTTGCCCCGTAGGGCTAGCTACGAGGCTAAAAGGTTTGATGTTGCCTTGAGGTTTGCCTTTTTCAGCCTGAGGCGAAATTTCAAGCGTTAACATGTGGTATGTTCCTTGCAAGGGTAGTCCTCTTCTTTTTCAAAACAGGGTTAGGTTTAGGCAAAGCTAAACCTCCTTCGAGAGCCAAAATTAAATCATCCTAGCTTGATCGTTACTGGGTGAGGTTATAGCTAACTATTAGCCTGATCAAGCAGTGGTGGCTTACTATGGTTTCTATGTGTTGGGACCGTCTTAGCCTCTCAACAGTGTCATGCAATAAAGAATTCAATAATGCAGGTAAGTTAACAAAGCACTTTGATTTTAGAACTGCTAAGAGTTTGAGTTGACGTAGCCTTACCACGTCTTTGCACCCGTCAGATGTAATGTAGTTCTGGATGATTGCATGGTTCTCCAAGAGAAGATGGTCGAACACCTTTCCCCTTTTTGAACAACTCCTGTCCTTCATCTCTGAAAGCCTCGATAGTGTCCTGCAACTTCAACCGCTTACCAGCCCACACAGGTCCTGTCGGTAGCCGGATACTTCTGCTATCACCGTGTTTGATACAATGATTTACCTACCCCTTACCATAGATTTTTCATTATGTAGATTTCATAAGAATTTGATGGCAATTTCCTTGTTGGGTGGTTGAAATATTGTAAAGTATGCTATCCACTAGGCTTGAGCTAAAATTTCCCTAGTTGCATCAGAAACAACGAATATTAGTGGTTCTTTACGAATTGTTCTTCCTCCCATAGTGCTGGAATTTTGCAAACGATAAGTGTAGCAGGGAAAACACAGTGATGAACAGAGCTAAGTGATAGAATAAAAAATGGTTGTGATGGCTTTATCAAATGATACTTTAGAAATATAAATATTGTTATTGAGGGATATTATCATACTGCATGCTCTACGATCATGGAATGTCGTATCATTCTGCAAAATACAATCAAAAAATGACAGTGCATTCATAAGTACACTGGAGGTCCCCGCCCCCCTTCGAAATAATAGGTTGCCTAAGACTGAATGAATGAAAGGGTAAAGCACTGGTGGCGAAGTATAGGGTGATGGATTGGCAAGGTACACTTATTAATAAAAGGATCATAAATGATATTGGAGTGGTGAAATCAAGGCTTGTACCGAGAATTATCAATAAGTGATAGGCTGTCATGATGTGATATGATGAAGGAAAAGGCACAACATGTGAAAGAAATAATACTTTAGTGCCGCTATTCCACTTAAACTGTTGTGATTGATTAAAAAGATATTCATGCATAAAGGTTCAAGGTATGTTAGGACCATAATCTCTCCATATAAAAAGATTTTAAGAAGACGGTATTATAATAGTTATTGATGTAAAATAAAGCTTCAATACCATCAACAGAGCTTCTGTTGCCTGCAGGCATCTATAGCCTTGATAGAGTTGCTTTCTAACCCTTGGGAACCATGGTCCTCTTTGTATAATTGGGGAATTGTCTTATGATGTCCATAGGAGACCAATGTGTTGGCTTGGTAATCAGGTGAACACATTGCTATTCACTGGGAAGTAGCGAAAGTAGTCATGCTGGCTTGTGATGATACCTCCTGTTTCCAAGGATTTTATTTGTTTATGCATCCATTGGATCATATCCCTGGTGTGGTGGCCATAATGGGAATGCCACTTCGCTGCTTCCTTATGATCATCGTAGGCTGGCTCATGATGAGAACTCCTATCCTCCTTTTGTGGAAAAAAATCATAAAACTGTTAGTGAATATATATATTTTTTATTATTATTATTTTTTATAGTCCCCATTATATACATAGAGGGTGGCTCATCACTCTTTAAGAGTGGGGATGGCAGAAGAAGTTTGACATATTAATATATATAAAAAAATATACCCATAATCTTATTAATAATACATAGAGAGAGTTATACAGGGAAGGGGGAACTAGCATGGTACAAATAATCAATTAGTTTTGTTTATAGTGGAAATGAGGACAGTAAAGTGAGATAGATAACTGTGTCCCTTTTTTTTTGGATCATCACAAAGAAATCTTGTTAAAGATGATAGTATTCACGGTATTTGCCTGTTCCACTAAACCTCCATATTTTTTGTCCTTAAATATGCATTGTACTTAAGAGGATCATACAGGGTGAAACTGGGGTGGTCTAGGGATTGTTATGCAAGGAAAAGAAAGAGGATGTTCTCAAAAATATTCACAAAGTGTTGTTCTTTGAAAGGAATAAAAAAGGAAAAACCCACACAAAAAGTGTTGTTCCTTAAAGGGAACAGTTATTCCCTGTAAGGAATAACAAAGAAAAATAGGCATAAAATGTGTTGTTCCTTATAGGGAACAACCGATGTTCCCTATAGGGAATATCAAAGAAAACAATCACAAAACGATGTTGTTCCCTATAGGGAACAACAAAGAAAATACATACGAAAACTGTTGTTCCTTAGAGGGAACAACAACTTTTCCCTGTAGGGAACAGCAAGGGAAATACATGTTAAAAATTGTTTTTCCCTGCTGGGAACATCAAGAGAAAACGCACGCAAAAAAATTGTTGTTACTTATAGGGAAAAACAGTTGTTCCCTGTAGGGAACAACAAAGCAAACAATACACGAAAATTGTTGTTCCCTGTAGGGAACAACAAGAAAAATGCATGCCAAAATTGTTGTTCCTTAGAGGGAACAACAGCTGTTCCCAGTAGGGAACAACAAGAAAAATTCACATGAAAGCTGTTGTTCCTTGTAGGAAACAAAAACTATTCCCTGTATGGAACAACAGAGTGAAATACACAAAAAGAATGTTGTTCCCTGTAGGGAACAAAAAAACAAAATGCATGCATAAATTGTTGTTCCCTATAGGGAACAACAACTGTTCCTTGTAGGGAGCAACAACTGATCCCTATAGGGAACAACAAAGGAAAAATAGAAAAAAAAACTTATATATAATTTATTGTATAAGAAAATTCAATCAAACAGAAAGGGAAATTTATGTATAAATTTCAAAAAAGAAAATTCTTCACTGGACTGATGCTGTGGATGGGTTTCCCTCCTCATCAAGAATTTGTATAGTGAAATCTTCCCGTACTGTTGGCAAAAGGACTCCCTTGTAAGCGGTTTGTGATAGAGGCGTACTCGATGTCCATTTGGTTTAAAAGAGTAGCCAGACCCATCAATGGTGGTTAATGTGAGTGTGCCATTACCATGCACCTCTTGTATCTCATAGGGGCCTAACCACCTGGTCTAGAGTTTGCCTGGGAAATCTTGGAACCTAGAATCATACAGAAGTGACCAATCACCTTCATGGAAGATCTTCTTCTTGATAAGGGCATCATGCCATTTCTCTCTTTGTTGTTTGATCAGTGTAGTATGCTGAAGAGCTAATAGCTAGATTTCATCCAATTCATTGATTTAACATAGCCTATTAATCTATGCTTCATTTAAGTCCAAGCTTACTTCTTGAGCTATCCTCAATGTCTAAATTTCAAATTCTATTGGGAAGATAGGTTCTTTGCCAAACACTAGCTGATATGGGGAATATCCCGTGGTATTTCTCCATGTCATGTGGTATGCCCACAGGGCTTTTGGCAATCAGGTAGCCCAACCATGTCTATGTGATACAAATGTCTTTGTGAGTATTGCCTCGATTACTTTATTGGTTCTTTCTACCTGGTCGTTTGCTTGCGGGTGGTATAGAGATGTGATTTTGTGCATGGTATGATGATTTTTTGATGTATAGCAATCTTATGGCCTACAAATTGTGGCCCTCCATCCATGATTATTTCTCTAGGCAAGTCATACCGCATGAAAAGTTGGAAAGGAAAGTGGATTACTGAGTCCTTTGTTGCCCTTGGTAATGCTTCTTCCTCCACCCATTTAGTCACATATTCTGTTGCGACTAGTATAAATGTCTCTTGATTAGATGATGGGTTTATTGGGCCAATGAAATCTAACGCCCATCGTTCAAAAGGTTCAATGACTAACTACGGATGTAGGGGAATCTCGTTAGACTACCCAGGGCGGCCCATTCTTTGGCAGCTATCGCATGCCTGGACAAACTTCTTAGTGTCCTTAAAAATGGTGGGCCAATAATAGCCCATCTATAAGAATTTACGCCAAGTCCTGCGGTCTGCAAAATTTCCACCACAAGGCCCATCATGGCAAGCTTTAAGGATGTTGAAGGTTTCGTCTTCCCTGACGCATCTTCGAATATGTATATCGGCTCCTGTATGAAATAAATATCCTTCAATCTAGGAGAACCGAGTGATGCATTGTACTATTAGTTTTCTTTCACTGGGTGTAAGGTGTTTGGGTAATTTTCCCACTGCTAGGTAGTTTGCGACATCCATGTACCAAGATGTTTTCACGGTTACAACAAATAAGTGCTCATTAGGGAACTGGTCTTCTACTGCTGCCGAGTCGTCTATCTTTGGCACATGTGAGAGAAAGTCTGGTATTGGATTTTCCTTTCCTGGTCAACCTTTGATTATTATGTTGAATTCCTAAAAAAGGATCAACCATCGTGTCACTCTTCCATTTGTAATAGATTTATTAGCTAAATATTTAATAGCGGAGTGATCAGTATACAAAACCACAGGGTATCCTGTTATATAATGTTTGAATTTATTAATAGCATAGACTATAGCTAGAAATTATTTTTCGGTTACGGTATAATTCAACTCAGCTGGAGTTAAATATTTGCTGATGTAGTATATCGCATAAGGATTCTTATCTTCTTCCTGGCCGAGAACTACTCTGATGGCTGTATCTGATGCATCAGATGAAATCTGAAATGGAAAATCCTATGTTGGGCCCCATAATACTGGGGCTATTGATACTAGCCATTTTAAATCTTCAAAAGTAGTGTCACATTTATCAGTCCATAAAAAATTGATATTTCCTGTTAAAGCATATAATGGTGAAACAATTTGGGAGAAATTCTTTATAAATCTTCTATAATATCCATAAAATCCCCAAAAACTATGTACCTCAGTTTGTGTGTAGGGGGTAGGTATCAAGAGGATTATCTGAATTTTTGCTGGATCCACCTGAATTCTAGTTGTTGAGATGTAGTGACCTAGAATGAGGCCCTAGGTCATCATCATGTGGCATTTCTCATGGCTTAAGTAGAGCCTGGTAGCAATGCATCTTTGTAGGACTTTCTCTAGCATTTTTAATGCCGGCTCGAAGTCATCTCCATTAAAGTCATCCATTTACACCTCGAGTCCCTCGTTACGCCGTAAGGCGTTCCCTCTGAAGTCAATCCCCTATTGGTGTACACTGTTAGATCAAGTGTTAGACGATTGGAGAAAGGTTAACCATTGGATTGATACAGTTTCATAGAATAACTTCCCGTATTAACCAAATTGATAGTGAAAAAGTTAACCTAATGAAATGGGTTGCCGATATGAGCAGCACAGGTTGGGCGGAGAGATGGCGGGTCGAGGCCGAGCAATGGAACACAACCCAGGATCTGATAAAATGGCTTCAGGTAAAAGACGCGAGGAGGCACCTCGGCTTGGCCCGCGGAGCCACCAATATCAAGAAACACCCCTTGATTTCAAGAACATTAACTGGGCGAAACCCTACTTTTCTCTACACATATTCAATGTTTGCAGTTGTAGTTTTCTGTACACATCATAAATACATGATTCCATTGCCATCCACCATTTTATTCAAATTCCATATTTGAGATTATCAAGCAGTATTTGATTTAAAAATCATGTTACTGGAATCAGTTTTAGCATAGTTATCCATCGATGATCTCAGTGATCATTGCCAACAAATGCTGCATGTGAATACGCTTGCCACTGCTACACAGGAGATATATAGCCGTAGAAGCTATTCAAAAACCCCATAGGGTTACTATGTATATAAACACAGAGTGGTACTCAAAATGTATTCGCCTAGCGATTCATCAGGTGAGCTACTAAAAAATTCTGGTATACCCACGAAGTAGATGACACATTTGTCTGAGGAATATTATTCCTACAAGGCACCACTAGATTTTGCCCCTTTCAGATGGCCTAAGGTTTGTAAGTCAGTGCAGACAGAAGAAGAATCAAGGGGTCATGTGCTTGCAAGTGCCCACAGTGCTATAACTTTACCTCCCTCGATTTCCACTAGAACTTCATCATCATCCCCCAAAGAAATTGGGGGCTATTTCAGTTGGAATCTCTCTCATTTAAACATAGAATCGATTGAAGTCTTTGAGGGTTCTCTGCAATTAGAAAATATGAATGACTACCAAGATGAGGATATAATTGAATTGAATGCGCACGAAGCTAAATTCTTTCCTATAAGCGGTACCTTAGAGCCCCCTGCAAGTCCCAAGTCGTCATCACTAATGCCGACAACCAATTCCAATAGCCTTGATCAATTAGCCCATCATTCAATGACACCCCCCAATCCCATGTGGTTTGTGAGCTGAAGGTTTCGGCTCCATCCAGCTCGTTTCCTAGGCTTTGTATATAGAAAAAATTTGATTATAATGTTACCGATTCGGCAAAAGATGAATATCATTCAATCAAGAATAGCAATGTCGAAATTACACCGACGCCTTTCAGGCTTGCAAACATGGCCTGCACAAATTCACTTTGGGGTGTATTTTCTTGTGGTTCCCTGGGCAAATGTTTTGCGGAAAATCATTGAAACAACAGATGGAAAAGGTCAAGCAACCAATGCAGGCAATTATGTGATAGAGCAAAGACGAGAAATTATGTTGTAGTTCTCAGGGTGTGAAAGATGATGCACCTTCGGTTGAGTGCAAAGAAAATGAGTCAGTATTCATGTCCGGTGTAATCATGGAGGTGTTCAGATTTTTTTTCATTCTTTTTATTAATAAAAAAAGAGAGTACATGATCTGGTATCCGTCTATAGGATTTTTTTATATCTCTTAGGTCTATTTTCTTTCTACTATTTTAGAGATTATTTCTGTGATCTATCTTATATTCATCCAATTAAACTACATATTGTCCAACAGACACAAATTTACCGCATGTGTATCCAACATTTTAACCCCCAAAATACCCATAGCATAGCTTCTCTTATCGATAAGACTTTTTGTTTCTTGTACATGATCTTGTATCTGTCTATAAAAAAATTTCATGTCTCCTAAATCTCTCATGTCTATTTCCTTTCTGCTTTAGAGTTTGTCTCTGTGATCTACCCTATATTCATCTATATCAAATTAAATTAAACTGCATATTGTCCAAAAAAACACACAAATTTACAACATGTGTATCCAACATCTTAACCCCAAAATACCCATAGTATAATTTCTCTTATGTTTCCAGATCATATCGTTCAAAAAACACATGTATGAGCTAGGACTTCATACAATATGCTTCCTGATTACCCTTATGCGTTGGAGGTTACAGGGGATTTGGCTGGAGATAAAGTTTCTAGAAAATTAACTCAGGATGTTCAACTTATTCCAACCAAGAAGTAACAACATGGTAACAAAATTACAGAAACAAGAAATAATCCAAAGGTGCAACCTCCAAATTCTGCTCCTCTCTCAGATGTACCAAGTCAGCAGAAAATGAGGGTTGAAAAATGAAAACACGCAATGTCATTTAATGAAAATAAGAAGCTTTGTGAGGATCTTGAACAATTACCAGATGAGATGGCGGTAACCATAATTACGTTCTTAAGGAAGCACATTGGTCTAAGTCAGAATGAGGAGGAAATCGAAGTTGACATTGATGCTTTTGATGATGATTATTTATGAGAGCTACAGAACCTTGTTTTCAATTGCGTCAAAGAGATAGGCGAAGGAACCAGAAGTACCCAGGCTTCAGAAAGGCATCCTAATCCTGCGGTATGCTATCCTAGTGTTATGATTGTCTTATATTTTAAATGTAGTCAAGAATGGCCATATCATCATTTGGTTCTTTTCAATGTTCAGCAATATTTGGTTTGTTTGTCCTTACGAGAGCCATTGACATTTTCTATAGCAGCCTGTGAATGCTAGGGTTGTATCACAATTGGAGAGTCAGTCCACAAATGTAGTTCAACAAGGTTTACTCTTTATTCTCGCCAGAATTTTAAGTTTCTATTTATTATTTTTAGATGGAATTTATGCATTTCATTACTGTTGTTCATGTAAGCATATGTACATATGTAGGTTGTGACCCTGGTGATGAATCTATTGATGTTGGTGGGGATGAGATGCTTGTAACAAACTTCCCTAGTGTTGATATTGAGAAAGAGACGACAACAGTTAGCATCGAATGTAGTAGCTCAAGCAGTGATTATGGATCTTTCTCTAGTGGTATTGTCTTGGAAAGGAATTGAGCCTTTTGATGTTTCTCAAGTGGTATTTTGTTTTAGAGTTCATTCATTTACTTTGTTCATTATTTTTTATCAGATTCTATTCTAATTTATGTCTGTCTTATATTTTAAATGTAGTCAAGAATGGCCATATCGTCATTTGGTTCTTTTCAATATTCACCAATATTTGGCTTGTTTGTCCTTACGAGAGCCACATACATTTTCTATAGCAGCCTGTGAATGCTAGGGTTGTATCAAAATTGGAGAGTCAGCCCAAAAACGTAGTCCAACAAGGTTTACTCTTTATTCTAGCCAACATTTCAAGTTTCTACTTATTCTTTTTAGATGGAATTTCTGCATTTTGTTACTGTTGTTCATGCTAAGAATATGTACATGTGTAGGTTGTGATCGTGGCTCTATGTTCAAATATGGAATTTGCTGTGCAACTTCAAGATATTGATGACTGCAGCTAGATTGATCAAAATCTGTAGTCTACTATCTAGTCCCATTGAGCATAGGCAGAGAAAGGAACAACAAAAGTAGGGGTAGAAATAAGAGAGCCAACATACAAGGAGATGACAAATCAAGTTCAGATCAAGGAGATACGCTAGAAAAAAACTCTGGCAGTCTAGTGGTAGAGGCCATCAGCAAGAGCCTGGTACAACAAGGTTAAAACAAAAAGTATAGAATATGTAAAGAAAAGTACAAAAAATATAGAATATCTAGAAGAATATAAACTTTTTGCATTCAAAGTAGATTAGACTCAAAATATTACACTAAATATAATGCAAATATAACATATTTGTATTGTGGAATCCCAAAATGGTATTTGTATAACTCATATCATATGATAATATATTTATAGATTAATCACAATGGGCCATGGCATGAATTTATGAACCAAAATGAAAAACTGTCCGATCATGACATTATATATATATATATATATTATATTATATATATTATATATATATATATATATATATATATATATATCATCATCATCATCATCATCCAAGATTTGAGGGGCCAACCCTAGGTCTCCATCTCATCTTGCTTGAAAAAACCTAGTAGGCTTGCATACAAACTTGCTCAGAGAACCGAGGAGAAACAAGTGAAAAATGAAAGTGAAAGAGACTCATTGGAGAGACAAGACCCATGAGTTGACCCATCGAACCTAGCCAGATTTGTCTAGTACTGGCAAAGTCAACTCCAGTCTAATTGCTTTGATTGGACATAGCAAGGCCTGACAAGTCTTGGACCAAACTAACTTTGTCTGGTCAAATCATCTCGGTTAGGAGGTCTTGTTTAGTCAAACCATCAATTCCTTGTCAAAACGGCCCAGTCTTGTCAATATGCTCTACATTAACAAGCTCAAGGACTGGTTGACAAGAGGTGGCACTGGGATGAACATCTAAAAATATGCCACAGACACTTAAAATAGATAATATGCTACTCATGACCAGGAAAATATGCCGCTTAAAGGAGCATCTGGCATCTTTCATGTAAAAGAACGGGAGAAAGTCTCATAGTGGTGATCATAAGTAATGGTTTCAGGATTTTCTACAAATCATTATATGTCAGTCAATGTTTCGAGTCCTTCAATCAAAGGCTTATCTTAAGGAAAGAACGATAGTTTGTTATGGAACAAATAACATAAAATCTCGAAACCATTACTCAGCTTCTAAGTAGTCTGTTAAGAAGCCAAAATGATAGTAAATACCACTACAACTAAAAAGGGCAGATTCTTCTCTCGAGCAAAAAGGCTTGCACATTTTACATATTTTGATAGGAAGCCAAAATGACATCAAAACACCACTACAACAAAATAGGTAGACTCTTAAAAAACAAATATATCACTTATAGTGACAAGCTCAAGCAGTCTAACTGTTACAAATATTTGGGAAAGGGGTTTATAAAAACACATAATTGGGAAGCATTCAGATTAAGGTAACTTCAAGGAGGATGGAGAGATCCCTATGTCTTGAAAAAACACATGTGAGAAAAATTGTAGGATTGGAATATAGTTTATTGTTTGTTTGGAAACAATGAATAAAGATAGGCATTCAAGGCAAGCTCTACAAGAGACCTTGAAAAAAAGGCCAGGCACATAGGAAAATATGAATACCAAATGGATGAAAAGGTGGTGATGTAGAAAGCTGTGCATAGAAGGCAAAGAAAAAGTAAAGGTATATTTACAAGAAAAATTCGAAAACCACATGGAAAAGGCATACGTAAGAAGCTACAATTTTAGACACACAAACCAAACTTACAAGGTGAGAGTGTAACTGAAAGTTGAGTATAAAACAATTGATAATGCAACTGAGGAAAGAATCCAGTGTTAGCATATATGATGCATGGCTATGAAGTTTGAAAGTGTACTTTCAAATACAACCCCAATTTATAGATGCTCAAAAATCATGAATACACAGGGAAGATTGAGCACATACATTTTCGGACCAATTAGAAGTATCATTTTACAACAACAGTCAACAATCTCCTATACAACAATGGGACCAATTAGAAGTATCCTGTTATGACCATTTTTACCCTTTCAAGTCTTGCAAAGACTTTATAAAGGCTTGGCTTCATCTTCACCAAACCCCTAATCAGATCCAATATATCAGCTTGTTAAAAAATTAATGGTTGTTAAAGAACCAAACAAAGTTCATAGATAAGATTTGTCGACAGTCTCTTCTCTCACATCCAATGGAAAATGGAGTTCTTCCAATTACCTCACTAGGGAAACCTTTTCAAATAACCCTCAAAATTGAAGATAAAATCATAGAGGCACCCGCACGATCAATACCTTAGTGCCTCAGAAACTCAATCACCCCACACCTCCTCTACTAAAGAAGTGATGCCCGTCACTGCACCTTCAAGAGGGATCAAAAAGAGCAGTGAAGAACCTTCATGCAATTACTTTGATGATCACAAGACATGTTCTTGTTTCACGTATTGTAAACAGAAAAGCTCAAGGCTAGGATTCTTGTGACAGAAAAAATTGCAAAGGTATCTGCAAGGGCCCAATCTGCAATTAGTCTTAATGACTGGTTAATACTCCACTAATAAAGAACGTCCTTTTTCACAAAATTTCCAGGTTAAGGATCAACTAGTTCAACTAATAATCAATAATGGCAACATGACAAACTTGGTGTCACAAGACTTGGTTACAACAATAAATCTTCCCACAACTGCATCCACAACCCTACAGTTTGGGATGGTTCAAAAGTTACAGGCAACTCAACCACGAATATTTTCATCACACTTGCTATTGAACATTTTATTGACATTGGTTTGTGATGTCTCACCCATCAAATACTGTGAAAATTTCTTAGGGTGACCTTGTTAGCATAATTGTAGAGCAACCTATAGTGGATTCAACTTTCAAGAACAAAAGTTGCACAAGGGTGGCTGAACATACAAATCCAAGACAGATAAGATATAAAGAACATACAGATAAAACACAAGCAAAATAAAAAGCTCTATGCCTCCACTTAGGCATCAGATTCCTCACAATTTTTAGGTGAACGATTAAGTCTAGCTTCATCTTGACAAGAGATAGTTTAAAAAACAACACCAACATTTCCCAAAACCATTCAATATTGAGCCATACACAATTTTGCAAATTGTGGGCCTGAATGCCTCTATTTAGCTCTTAATCGAGCACATCTTGCATTCAACGTAAAATGTTAATAACATCAACCTCTTTGAACCCTCACAGTTGGAGGAGGTACACATGTTACATCCATGATTCCACACAATGCGATGCTATAGATACAAGCCCACACTCAGAGAACATACTATTCAACGCCTAGATTGTATCAACAGCTTCAACAGAGAATATGCAAACCAAATCATATTTAAAGGTACACAAGGGAACCTCCCATCTCAAGCCAAAGGGATATCCCGGGTTACATTTGAACAACACTTTCTAGAAATTAAGGACAACTTCTGCATAAGCTGAGAGGAAACAACACATGTAACAATAATTGTATAATTTTGTAATTATTCAGGTATGGGTATCTAGTTTTTCATATCTCAAGCAACAAAAATTAGCCCTCGAGTAAGTAGTTACAATTTTTTTATTATTTTAATACTTCTTAGACAACCTGAGGCAGCCCATTTTTGCAAAAAATCTTCAAGTCCTATATGAGGGAGGAATGAAGTGTTACTATAATATTCATTATGATAATTGTCTATTTGCTAGGTATGTTCTTAACTGTTTGTTTTCCACACCATAAGGGTCTCCAGATCCTTATCATCAAGGGGTCCACATTAGGGTTCAAAGGCACATTTACATTATCTGAGGTCCTCAACCCCTGGGGTGGTTGAGCCTATTTGCAGGTGATTGATGAATCTGCTTCACCTTTGCACATTTGGTCTTCTAGTGGACTTGGCACTTTGAAATTTCCCATGTCTACCAGAACAATGAAGAAGGGCAAAACTCGATACCCAAGTGTGTAGATGCAAGATATATCTATTAAACATTTCGAAGAGGATTACCTATTCATAATAATGAGAGAGTATTTACATGGAATTTGTGACATGTTTGCCTCAGACAAGCAGACATTGATCAGATTTTGGTGGCAGATAATAGACTAACCTAGATGGCTATATTTATCTCTCATCTTATCACAAGCAAGGGAGAAGATATTACTAATATATTTATAGCTTCAGTGTTTCCAGGTATGGCCTTCCCAAAGATATTGTGAGTGTGGAGAAACTAAATTTAAAAGAATTTTTTAGGACTTGTTTAATGATTTGTGCACATAATTAGCCTTTGACAGTGACAACTAGTCCTAGCTACATGTGCAAATGGAAAGTGTTATAGAGCAATTGTTTTCTGAAGAGCTTATGTGGCTGTTGAGAGCTATAGAGCAATTGTTTTGTGGGAAGTGGCTTCCATTTGTGGAAATCTCTTACTATAGCAGTAGGCATGTGCCAGTGTGTGTAACTCCTTGCAAAAATACTAAATAGTCATGGAACATTGATTTCCATGTATTTAGAATTGAAAGTGAAAAACCCAAGTCTCAATGAAAATGCTGCAAAGGATGTATAATGAATTGAATGGCTACAAAATAAATATGGAAAGGTACAAGCAAGTAAAAAATTGCATGCAGATTCCATTGCACTTTAAGCTCTTTCCAAGTTGGTGACAAGGCATATCTAAGGGTAAAATCCAATAGGACTCTTTCTTCTGGCTGATGCATTAAATTTCATCTAAGGAATTACAGATCACTCACACTGAAATAATTACAAAATACAACTAAATGCTCATGCAAAAATGCACCCTGTATTGCACATTAGCTATGTAAAGAAACACCTGATGTCATTTAACGAAAAGAAGAAGCTTTGTGAGGATCTTGAACAATTACCAGATGAGATGGCGGTACCCATAATTACATTCTTAAAGAAGCACATTGGTCTAAGTCAGAATGAGGAGGAAATCGAAGTTGACATTAATGCTTTGGATGATGATTATTTATGAGAGCTACAGAACCTTGTTTTCAATTGCCTCAAAGAGATAGGCGAAGGCACCAGAAATACCTAGGCTTCAGCAAGGCTTCCTAATCCTGTGGTATGCTGTCCTAGTGTTATGACTGTCTTATATTTTAAATGTAGTCAAGAATGGCCATATCATCATTTGGTTCTTTTCAATGTTCACCAATATTTGGTTTGTTTGTCCTTACGAAAGCCACTGACATTTTTTGTAGTAGCCTGTGAATGCTAGGGTCATATCACAATTGGAGAGTTAGCCCAAAAACGTAGTTCAACAAGGTTACTCTTTATTCTAGCCAGAATTTTAAGTTTCTATTTATTCTTTTTAGATGGAATTTATGCATTTCGTTATTGTTGTTCACGTAAGCATATGTACATGTGTAGGTTGTGACCCTGGTGATGAATCTGTTGATGTTGGTGGGGATGAGATGCTTGCAACAAACTTCCCTAGTGTTGATATTGAGAAAGAGACGACAACAGTTAGCATCGAATGTAGTAGCTTAAGCAGTGATTATGGATCTTTCTCTAGTGGTATTGTCTTTGGACAGGAATTGAGCCTTTTGATGTTTCTCAAGTGGTATTCTGTTTTAGATTTCATTCATTTACTTTGGTCATTTTTTTTTATCAGATTCTATTCTAATTTAAGACTGTCTTATATTTTAAATGTATTCAAGAATGGCCATATCGTCATTTGGTTCTTTTCAATATTCACCAATATTTGGCTTGTTTGTCCTTACGAGAGCCACATACATTTTCTATAGCAGCCTGTGAATGCTAGGGTTGTACCACAATTGGAGAGTCAACCCAAAAACGTAGTCCAACAAGGTTTACTCTTTATTCTAGCCAGAATTTCAAGTTTCTACTTATTCTTTTTAGATGGAATTTCTGCATTTTTTTACTGTTGTTCATGTTAAGAATATGTACATGTGTAGGTTTTGACCGTGGCTCTGTGTTCAAATATGGAATTTGCTGTGCAACTTCAAGATATTGGCGATTGCAGCTAGATTGATAAAAAGTTACAGTCTACTATCTAGTCCCATCGAGCATAGGTAGAGAAAGGAACAACATAATGGAGGTAGAAATAAGAGAGCCAACGTACAAGGAGATGACAAATCAAGTTCATATTAAGGAGATACGCTAGAAAAAAACTCTGGTAGTCTAGTGGTAGAGGCCATTAGCAAGAGCCTGGTACAACAAGGTTAAAACAAAAACATTTCGATTATTTATGTTTGTCCAAGGGCTTGGTACATTAAGATAGACTCTTACTTGATTAGCCACAGATTTAACTGAAGCAGCAGAAAACCCACTCTATATACAAAGGTTAATCTATAAAGGCAAGTTCTAAATGTTTGTATTCAAAAGTACTAAGGCTCATTTAGCATAGACTAAAAGAGCCAACATTTCCAAAATTTGTAGTAGAAAATTACACCAAGCAAGCATGGGGCACTTTAGATATTGCTTACCAAGGTTGGGCAAAGTAGAAACAAAAAACTTGCATACTTATAGGAGGAGTTTTAGGAATTTAACTATGAAGGATTTTGAGTATGTTGATCAGTTTATGACTCCAATAATGAATAAAGTAAACCAATCAAAAACACGTGGTGAAGATATAATTGAATACAAGATTGTTGACCAAGTTTAAAATAGGCTACCAATCAAATTTGTTGTTTTATTTGTTGTCATTGAAAAATCAAAGAATCTAGCATAGCTTTGCATAAATGAGCTAATGGGATCCCTGCTCTCCCCTATGACAAGTATGAACAGAGATGATGACTCCTTGGAAGAATTCCTTCGAATCACAAGCATATGTCGATAGAGGTAGAAAAGGAACTACAGTAATTGGGTAGATATAATAGATCCAACTTAGAAAGAGATGGGCATTCAAGCTCAAACCAAGGAGATATGCCACAAAACAACTCTAGGAGGTTAATAGTTTTTACTCGAAACAGAATATGCAAAGTTCTTTTTCTTGTTGATTGAAAAACCCAGGGACATAGGCTCTACATTTTAGAAAGCGATAGCACAACCTGTGTATTGGCCAATGTTCATTGTGGATTTGAGTATGTCAATAAGTTTATGACTCTGGAAATGAATGCAGAGAACAAATCAGGAATGTATGGTGAATATATAAGTGACCATAAGATTGTTGAGAAGGTTTTGAGGAGCCTACAAATCAAATTTGATGTTTTAGTAGTTGCCATTGAAAAGTCAAAGAACCTAGAAGTTTTTTCCAAAGATGAGCTTTTGGGATCCCTTCATGATCACTGGTTCTAAAGGTTGTAATAGAGGTTTGTAAGCTAAAGCAAATCTGAGACACTCTTGAGCAGCTCATAGGCTCTACATTTTAGAAAGCGATAGTATAGCCTGTGTATTGGCCAATGTTCATTGTGGATTTGAGTATGTTAATCAGTTTATGACTCTGGAAATGAATGCAGAGAACAAATCAGGAACATATGGTGAATATATAAGTGACCATAAGATTGTTGAGAAGGTTTTAAGGAGCCTGCAAATCAACAACTACGCAATCAACATTGAATCCCAAAAATCCTGCTTAGTGCAATGCCACTCAACACATTTTCTCTTCTCAAAAAACCCTACTTGTTGATAGAAAAAGGTGAAACCCTACTTTTCTCTACACATATTCAATGTTTACAGTTGCAGTTTCCTGTGCACACCATAAATACACGATTCCACTACCATCCACCATTTTATTCACATGCCATATCTGAGATTATCAAGCAGTATTTGATTTAAAAATCATGTTACTAGAATCAGTTTTAGTAGATTTATCCATCGATGATCTCAGTGATCATTGCCAACAAATGCTACATGTGAATATGCTTGCCACTGCTACATAGGAGATATATAGCAGTAGAAGCTATTCAAAAACCCCACAGGGTTATAGTGTATATAAACATAGAGTGGTACTTGAAATGTATTCGCCTAGTGATTCATCAGGTGAGCTAATAAAAAATTATGGTATACCCACGAAGCAGATGACACATTTGTCTAAGGAATATTATTCCTACAAGGCACCAATAGACTCTTCCCCTTTCATATGCCCTAAGGTTTGTAAGTCAGTGTAGATAGAAGAAGAATCAAGGGGTCATGTGCCTGCAAGCACCCACAGTGCTATTACTTTAACTCCCTCGATTTCCACTAGAACTTCATCAGCATCCCCCAAAGAAATTGGGGGCTATTTTAGTTGTAATCTCTCTCATTTAAATAGAGAACCGATTGAAGTCTTTGAGGGTTCTTTGCAGCGAGAAAATATGAATGACTAGCAGGATGAGGATATAACTGAATTGAATGCACATGAAGCTGAATTATTTCCTATGAGCGGTACCTTAGAGCCCTCTACAAGTCCCAAATCATCATCATTAATTCCAGAAACCAATTCCAATAGCCCTGATCAATTAGCCCATCATTCAATGACACCCCCCAATCCCATGTGGTTCCTGAGCTGAAGGTTTTGGCTCCGTCCAACTTGTTTCCTGGGCTTTGTATAGAGAAAAAAACCTAACAATAATGTTACCGATTCGGTAGAAGATGAAGATCATTCAATCAAGAATAGCAATGTCGAAATTACACCGACACCTTTCAATCCTAAAAAGATGGCCTGCGCAAATTCACTTTGGGGTGTATTTTCTTGTAGTTCCCTAGGCAACTGTTTTGCGGAAAATCGTTGAAACAACAGATGGAAAAGGTCAAGCAACCAGTGCTGGCAATTATGCGACAGAGAAAAGACGAGAAATTATGTTGTAGTTCTTAGGGTGTGAAAGATGATGCCCCTTCGGTTGAGTGCAAAGAAAATGAGTTAGTATTCATGTCCGGTGTAATCGTGGAGGTGTTCAGTTTTTTTTCACTCTTTATATTAATACAAAAAGAGAGTACATGATCTGGTATCTGTCTATAAGATTTTTTATATCTCTTATGTCTATTTTTTTTCTACTGTTTTAGAGATTCTTTCTGTGATCTATCTTATATTCATCCATGTCAAATTAAACTACATATTGTCCAACAGACACAAATTTACTGCATGTATATCCAACATTTTAACCCCCAAAATAACCATAGCATGACTTCTCTTATGGGTAAGATTTTATGTTTCTTGTACATGATCTTGTATCTGTCTATAAAAAAATTTCATATCTTCTAAATCTCTCATGTCTATTTCCTTTCTGTTTTAGAGTTTCTCTCTGTGATCTACCCTATATTCATCTGTATCAAATTAAATTAAACTGCATATTTTCCAAAAAAACACACAAATTTACAATATGTGTATCCAACATCTTAACCCCCAAAATACCCATAGCATAATTTCTCTTATGTTTCTAGATCACATTGTCCAAAAAACACACAAATTTACAACATGTGTATCCAACATCTTAACCCTTAAAATACCCCTAGCATAATTTCTCTTATGTTTCCAGATCATATCATCAGTGGCCTCCTAAGTAAAATTAATGCATTCAACATTTGTCATTACATCCTGAATAAAAGTTGTGAAATGAATCTTACCAGGTCCCTTTGTGATGCCTTGCTTTGAAAGTAGATTGACAATCTGGTTTTGTTCCCTATATATATGACCAAAATCTATTTGTTGGAAAGTACTTACCAAGTGCTGAATCTGCCTCATCCAATTTGATAAAATAGGAGGATTAAACAGAGTGTAATTCTTGACCCAATCAATTATGCCCTTAGCATCTCCAAATAAGCTCTCTAGTCCCAGCCATTTCGCTCCTATGAGGACACCCCATAAAGCAATAATTTCAGCTCTATTGTTCCAGATACCTAGGAATCTGAGTTTTTTAGTCGGCCTTATTTCCGCAAAATAGGCACCAGACTTAATGATAACTTCCTGCACAATTGCAACTTTTTGTTAACAAATTAGTGCATTCCAACTCCTCCAAATTGAATAAATAATGTAAAAGCATCCAAAACAATACATAAAGCATCTAGAACCCCCTCTCAGATTGCCATAACAAATACACATTGAAGCAACAAATGATCAACATCTTCATTCCCCTGCTTCCACATCAGACAAATACCTGGCCCAATAAAGGCACTTTGTTAAAGATTCTTCCAAGTAAGGATGCAGTTGTGTAGTGCCAACCAACAAAAGCATTTGAGTTTTTGTGGCATGTCCCATTTCCACGATTCCTTAAACCACAAGCAGTAATCGAAATCCTTCTCAACCATATTTTTAAAAATCGGAACTAGTGACCAGACCGGTCCACTTAGTAAATCGGGTTTCAAACTGGAACCGGTCAAACCAGGACTAGTCAAGTCTAAATGAACCAGTCTTTAAAAAATACATGAAATAATTAGTTTTTAATAAAAAAGCTATTTTTAATATTTAAAACCATGATTCCAAACCAATAGAGACAAAATATGCAATTTTTTCTCATCTATATACCATGTAAATGTGAATATAATGTAAAGATGAAAATTTGAAGCAGAAACTAGAGTTCCTTATACACTGGTTGAAGAAATCACTTGAAGCGATTGGTGGTGGTTCACTGTAGTCTGGTGGGATGATCCTCTATGAAAAGCAATATGGATTTCCTGGTCTCCTCGAAGATCCAAGAAGTCAGCTTCTTGACTGGGGTTTCCCTGCAACACCAAATATTGCCTAGCATCCATCGTGCCATAAAAAGCCTTCTGTGTAAGGCTCCAGAAAGCCTTTGGAAACCCCATGCCATCACAGGGAAGAGTAAAAAATATATGCAACAATGGAGAGATCCATGATTTCAGGGAAGAGTTTCCTTCTTATATATTGACCCTGCACCAGGTTGAAAGGGCCTAAATCATTCTTTATTCATGATTCTCTAAATCATTTTTTTGGTATTAATAAAAATTTTCTCTGTATTTTCCCAGACAAGCTGAGGTCCATACATCACCACCATTACGACTATGATGAACCTATTGACGAATATGGTAGGCAAGAGTTAGTGATGCTAGACTTTGTTCTCCAATTAAAGAGTGTGTGGGGTCTAGGAACCCCCATCACCCACTTTTTTTTTTCTTCTTCTTGTTGAAAAATCTGCCCCTTGGGTTGCAATGAGCATTACAAAACAACTATGCTTCAATAATCCTTCCATAATCAGAAAGTTAGGAACTTTTGTAAGTCCGTATTTGTATTTTCTCCTTTTATTTGAAACAATTTTGTACTCCGTAACCATTGAAGTGTATACTTTGATATAGGATTGACTTAATGGATATACAGGAACTTAGATCGGAGATTATTCTATATGGGAGTTTACATTCCACTCAAATTGTTTTTTTTGAAATGGCTTGAATCATCAACAACATAATCACAAGTTTAAGATAACAAGTTTTAAATCTCAACTTTGTTTTTGTTAAAATGGCTTGAATCATCAACAACATAACCACAAGTTTAAGATAATAAGGTATAGATCTCAACTTTGTTAGGACTCTGATTCTGTACTTTATCAATAAAGTGTAAAAATCAATGAAGATGATCTGTTAGACAATAGAACCTAGTTTATGATAAAAAAGAAACACTAGTAAAGAAACAAAATTACATAAAATGTTGACTTATTTCTTCTATATTATTATTTCTTATACATTGCCTTACGACATTTTCTTTGCAACTCTGGAATGTGGCAGGTGCATTGCATAGTCCAAAAGGTAATAGCCTGTATGCAAATGTCCCCCAGGGGCAGGTGAAGGTAGTCTTGTCCTAATCTTCAAGGGAAATTTGGATTTGGTTGTAATCGTTGAAGCTGTATAGGAAAGAGAAGAATTTCTATAATCGACACATATTCACCACTTACCATTCTTTTTAGGCACCACAACTAGTGGAGAAACCCATTTGCTACCAGATATAGGATAGATGAAATTTACATCTAACAGTTTTTGTAGTTCATCTTTAACAACCTCTTTGAGGGGAGGTTTTAACCTCCGTTGAGGTTGTCGAATTGGCCTCACATCTTTCTCTATATAGATGTGGTGCATGCATAACTAGGGATCAATCCCTTTCATGTTTGGGTAATCCCAAGCAAAAGCCTCTTTATATTTTCTAAGGAGTTGAACAAGCCTCTTCTCCTGGTCATCAGCCAGGTTCTTGTTAATGTTTAGGACTTTCCCTGGCTCAATTTCAATGGATTTGCTATTATAAACAGTTGTTGTTGGTATTGTCTGGTCATTAATATCTTTTAGGGGAACTTCTTCAATTTCATTATCCAGGGCTGCTTCGATCATGTGACACTTTAGATTGGATATGACTTCTAGTTGGTTAATGTAAGTGTTAATGATGTCATCTTCTGTTTGATTCTTAAATTAAAGAGCATCTTCTATAGTTAGCGGTGATCGAATGTTTTTGGTTAAATATGATACAAGTTGTTTTCTAGTTTTTATTATTGTTAAGCTTGGCTGAGCTAGAGGATATAAATCTAGATTCTTCACATTACTTCCTCTTGCTATAGTCATGCTGCCTGTTCGACAACTTATGTAAGCATCTGCGGCTGCTAACCAAGGTCTTCCTAGAATTAGGGGATGTCCATCTAGCTGGTTTCAAGGATTGATGATCAAGAAATTTGTTGGGTATTCCCAAGAATCTACAGACACCATTACATCCTGTAATGTCCCCTTTGGTTTGACTACTTATTGGTTAGCTAGTTCCAACAAGGTCATGGTTGGATCCAAGGATGTAATGCCATGTTTTTGACAGCTTTTTGTTGTGAGATTATTAATGGATGCTCCTAGATCAATTAATGCATTGGAGAAGGAACATCCATTTATTTTTACCGTGACTATAGGGTTTCCTGGGCCCTCATATTTCACCGGTGTTTCTCTTCCTGATAATAAACTAGATAAAGTTCTGACTATGTGGACAGTTGGGGTTGTTTTAATTTTCCTCTTCAACTTTTTTGTACACAATTCCTTAATAGTTTTTGCATAAATTGGAATGTCCTGAATAGCCTGGAGGAGAGGTATTTTTACACACAAATCTTTTAATTCTCCCAAAAGATCAAAATAAAGATATTCTATTGAGTGAGGTATAATCAATCTCTCTGGGAATGGTAGAGAAGAGGTAATAGTCTGATCGTGGCTTTTCTATTTAACCATATTATCCACTTGAGGTGTTTGTTCTACAGGTAACAAATCTTCTAATTGTATATTTTTATCCCCTTTTGACTCAATTATCCATCCATACCTTAATTTGAGTTCATTACACTCCCTCAACTTAGTTTTTGGCTCCGGCCCTTCAATAATTTTCATAGATTGGACTGGTCTATTGTTGGAGTTTAGGTTGGGCTGGGGTGGGAGTTGTGGTCATATATTGGGTTGAGGGTTCTGTTGCAATGTGTAAAGTGTTGGTAGTGTAGGTTGAGGCAGGGGGATTGTTCTTGTTGGCTGGTTTGTAGGTTTTTGCTAGCTTGATTGCAAATTCTGGTTTTGTGAAGTGGAGAGTGGCCATTGGGATGGATATGCATTATTTTTCTAGAAAGGTGGAAAGTAAGAGGAATTTGGCCAATTGTTGTTTTGATTTGATTGGTTGGACCAAGATGGCATAAAGAATGGTTGTTGTGACCAACTAGGAAAAGGTGGTTGGTTCTGCCACATAGCTCCTGTGTATTGTTGAGAATTGTATTGAGAGGGCTAAAAGAAAGAAGATGGGTCATTAGGCATACCTATTTGTCATGCTTGCCATTGGCAGCGCTAATTTAGCAGGTAGATTGGTTCTGTTTCTTCTTCTTTCTCCTTAAAAACTGCTTTTAACCTTGGGAGTGATGGGCAGTTTTTTGTTGCATGATCTTTAGTACATATGGCACAGTCTGCACCATATGCAGTGGGAATTATTTATGACTATGCTTCCTCCTACTTCGAGGGAAAAAGATCACCATGTTCTATTCTACTTCAACCTGCTTCTGCTTGGCTTGCATGATGTCTAATTATGTTGTCAAAGTTCCTAAGATATCTGTTTTGAAATCCTCTAGCAAGTTGCCAATTTTTGCACGAGTAATGCTCCCGCCAGAGATTTTGTTGTCCCTAGTGGTCATTTCACGTTCTGTTGGTTTCAATCTCATACTGCCTCGTGAGCACCTGATACACAAATTGATAATGTTAGCATAGTCTTCTTGATATATATCACCTTTACCGATAATATTTAATGTCTCTATCCTTTAGTCTTTCATTCCTTTAATCAGTGTAGTTTTTAGCACATTATCAAGCAAAGGCAGATTTGTGTAGGGAGACCGCTGGAGGTTATATTGAAAACGTTCCACATACTCTTCCAACGTTTCACTAAGTCTTGCTACCATTTGGAATATTTCATCTTTTAGTTCCCTGGATCTGTAATAGTCCTGATATTTCTTAAGGAAAGGGGTTTTCATTTGATCCCAATCATTTATGGTGCCCCCACCTAGTCCCATAAACCAATGCAAGGCTACTCCCTTTAATGTAGAGGGAAACAACTTCAATATTTGGGGATCGGTGGTGTAATCATAACCCCGCCATAATACATCAAATTCAAATAGAAATGCATCTGGATCCTCTGATGTGAGTCCATGAAAGGTGGGAATATTTTGTAGAGGGATAGTTTTCATGGGTGCATTGACAACTGTGTCAATGATAGGATACTGTAATGTAGAGGTCTGGGGTGCTTGTGGGTTATTGGCTATTTGATCAAATATATGCCAGTACCCTTCTGGGATCTCTAGAGAGTTATTCCTAGGATGACTAGAAGGGGTTGGGATGATCTTAACAACACTCCCTTGGTCTGGGATATTGAGTGCTCCTTGCTCAATTACTACCTGAGGGGATCTTGGTTCCTCTATTTCCCCTGTTTCTCCTCCCCCTTCATGAATATTACAAGAATTCCCTTCTTGTGAGGGACTTGGGCACGAATTTTCAATATCTTGAAAACTACACTTAGTTCCTTTTGTTTTACTGTGGACCTCAGCGTAGGCTATAGATGGTGAGCCCGTGGCTTGAAGGGAGATAGTAGGTTGTCTGGAAGCAACGGTTCAAGGACCTACTAATGGCTGAGATTCAACTTTCTTTAAGATATCGTCGATGAAAGTTTTTCATCCAAGGGTCACCAGTCCCTTAGATTTTTCTAGTTTGGGATGTGGAATTAGATTTTTTTCAGGTCTTTCCTTCTTAGTCATTCATTAAAAATTCAAAGGTTTATTTCTATCTTAAATCCCTAACAATTCTGCTTGAAAGCAGGCGGGGGAGCAGGCATTTTACTTGCTCCGTACACATGTTCTTACCTTCTATTTTTAATACCCATTTCTCTCTCAATAGACACACATCAAACACCTACTTCACTTTTCTATAATTGTGTTGAAAAGTGGGTGAAGGAGTAAGCACTTTACTTGCTTGTTACATAGGTTCTTACCTTCTGTTTTCAATACCCAATTCTTCCTCAACAACAATTATCAAATATACATCACTCTTTGTAAATGGCTACACTCTCCCCAGCAACGACACCAAAATGTTGGTTGATAAAAGGTGCCTTTTAAAACTCCTAATTATCCCACATTAATCATCAATCCGGGAAATTCCTCTTATTTCAAGAGTGTACACAGTATGTGGCTACTATTAGTTCAGAGAGTAATGTGTCCTAAATTGTAGCATAGATCTTGACACAATAATAAATGGATACATATAATAAACTCCAATTACAATTATTAAAGGAAACATCAAAGCTTAATCATCTACTGAAGTCAAATCTTACATCAATTCAAGTAACAACATCATCAGCTGAGAGCACAGTAACAATAACTCCCCTCTTCTAAGCTAATTCAGTCTCAACTATACTCAATCTCGATAAAGCAGTCATGACAGGAATGATATCAATTCTAAGAGTCTAATAGTAGTAATGAAACTCTTGTAGATGATTCAATCAATGTAATGCACTATCTAGATAATTCATGCTTTCGTAAACAAAACTCAAATCAAATGATAGCACTACAAATTGTAAACATACCATACACTACTTTGATGCCAGAAAGTAATGATCAACTAATAACGTAAACTCACAGAAACAAGAAATTATCAAACCAAACAAACCCTAGAAGAATCAGAAATATAGCACAAGAAAGCAGTGAAATCCACTAGACGCCGAGACCTTAGCCGCCAGCGAACACTGCTAAGTTACTTCAGATAATGCGATGGAACAACAACCTCAATTATATATTAATCATTGAACCTAAGTAGAATTACAATGTAATTTCATTCTTCAACAACGCAAGTCTGTAATTAAATTTACAACTTGAAAAATAACAGAGATTCCCCTTTCCTCCTACAATTTCTCCCTTTTATAATCAGAAAGGGGTAAAGAGTAAATGGTAAAAGTGATCCCTTAAGGGAAAAAATGATCCCTCAAGATCTCTCGATCTTGAGGGATTCACAACCAATTTCTATCTTCAGACATCTTTCCTATTCTGTACTGATCCCTCTGATTTGCTCTCAGCCTTGTCCACAACTGGTGTATTCCTTCCTTTGCTTGTCGGATTTTGCTGTTCCAACACCAGGGAACAACAATCGTTCCTTTTGTCACTTTCCTGCATAAAGAAGGGTAAAAGTTAGCTAAATCATAACTGCAAATAATTCCTTCATTTCTTACCATAATTCCTCAATATATTAGTGCATTAAGATATGAAAAAGATAAGAATCAAGGAAAACATGATGAATTTAATAGTAAATACATACCCATTTCATAACTCAACAGTTGGTACAGGTAATAGATGAAGCTTGCCAAAGCATCTTGGCGTTGGCCATCGCATCAGACATACCAGCAGAGGTGCACATCCACAGGTTAGCAACAAGGATGTGAGGTGTGAGAGGAAATGACAAAGGTTCAGCTGGAGCTGAATCTTTAGATTGTTGAGTTGTGCTTAAAGGCAGAGCTGACTACCCCTCCGGAAGTCAGAAAATAGTGATCTAGTGCTATCACAGTGGGACTGGATGGAATTGGCAGTGCAGTACGAGACTGCATCAACATGTTGGAAGAATCTTTTGAGGTCCTCACAAATCTACAGGAGGACCCCAACATCCAACGCTTAGAGACAAGGCACGAGAACTCCAACAACAGTATGAAAACATCAAAGGAACTGCTTAGATGGTGGTCCTCACTCAGAGGCTAGCGCGAATGCAACAGGCTAAAGCGTTGAAAGAGTAGGTGGATGCGACACGACACAAAGAAGCAGTCCTGAAGGTGCACGTTTAGCCTTGGATTGACGAGGCCTTCACCATCATATCAAAAATTAAAGGCAAGCTCACACACATGCAGGGGATGCACGCACTGATGCAGAGAAGCACTTCTAACACAAAGGTCTCGGAACAACGTATGCAACAGATCCAACAAGCAGTAACTCGGTGCGTTGCTGATCTTGCAGCAGTTCTAGAACAGTTGGAGGGAGTCCATGCAAAGATCTCCTTGTCGACAGAGTGACTCAAGGGTGAGTCACAATGTTTGTGTTGGGGGTCTGTTGGGCATGGAGTGCCCCCAAGGCATGTTTTGGGGCTTAAAGTCCAAGTTTTGACTGAATCTTTTTATAAGATCTCTACGAAATGCAGGCGTGGGGCGCAAAAGTATAATATAGTCATAGGGTTTTCCACCCTAGTTTTTGTAATGTAATGTCAGCTGGATAGACCTACCCATGGTCCGCAAACCATGGGATTGTATAAATAGAGTGAGGCTCTAAGTGTAAAAGGTAACTAATAGAAGAGAAGCATGAGATGTCCAAGTGATGGATTCTTGTAAAGTGTGTCTGTGGGTCGTAGAGTAGGAGAAGGCTCTGCAGTTGAGTGCAGAGAGGCCTAGTAGTCCACAACTGAGTGCGCGGACCCCTGCAGTTGAGTGCGCAGGGTAGGTTGAGTTTGTAACCATTGGGAGAATCAATAAAGAGAAGTTTTTTTATAATTCTATGTACATTTTCCTGGTTTAAGGCATGATTGGATATAATTTGAAAGTATATTGTTTATTTATTGCACGATCATGTATGAATGTTTTGTATTACTAATTATAATTTAAGGCATTCAAGTAGGTGAAGGTAATTAATTAACACTAAAAGATAAGTAATATCTCAGGTAATAGCGTAGAGCACGACACAACCCATGTTTAGGGTTGCACAAAGGTAGTGTATTAGGCCGTGAGGAATGGGAAGTGCATGAAATGAACTGCACGCAAGAACAAACCGAGGACCAACCATACCTCTCAGACATCTCAAGGGTGTGGAAACCTATTTCTATCACCCTCCCATACTACTTCAGGTGATACCTTAGTCTGTGTCCATGGACTGTTGTCGAAAGGGCTAGTAGTACAGGGATTTGTTTGGCTAATTAACACTGAACCTGGGTTAGCCCCCAACAAACCAACAATATCCCTAACCCAAGGTCTTCAATATAACCCTACTGGTATGAATCTACATCATGTGAATATATGAGATGATGTCGAGCATGATAGAAACCATCTGATTACTAGACAATGAAGTCAACCAATAACAAACGTGAGGGAATCTACCAATGAGGAAAATAGTTTCCAAGTTACCTAGTATAGTCCACTTAATGTGAATATATGAGTTGATGTCGAACACCAGTGAACTCGATCAATTGGGAGACGATGATGTAAACACATTGTCGATTGCAAAGAAGCCTGCCACTAAGGTCTACAAGCTCCAAGGTACTAATAGTTATTAGATGAAGCTCCTAGATAATTAGATTATGTCAACAAGAGAAGATCCATCAAAGGAGGGCCTTGATTTATCCCCCATCAATCGACACATAATATACCAGGATGATGTGATGAAAGGATTAAGTCATGAAGTGATGAAGTACAACTAATACATGGATGGCCAACTCAAAAAGGTCAACAGGCTGCTGTAGATGGTCGACACAAGCTAAGACTTCCCTTAAACACATAGTGGCACAACACAAGAGTGACTTGGTAGCATGACTAATGAGCACCATGTGATATCATGCAATGATGCAAGAGGCATCGAGGCATGTTGTATATGACTAGAAGAGGAACTGACTGAAGGAGTAGACATACTCATATGTATGATACAACTCCCAGGAAAGCTAAAACCCAACTATAAGACAATGAAATAGACAGGTGCCATGTTTAAAGAAGACACAAAGGATGTTGCCATTTGATGACTAATGGAAATAAATGTTTCCTCCCTTCTCTTATTATAATTTCATCTTTGATAAAGTTGTCCCCCAAGCCCGAAAAAGAGATAAAAGTGTGCAAGAGGGAACCTCCTAGCCACAATAGACTAAGGTATTTCTTTTTCATAACTAGTCTATCCCAGTGTGGAAAAGGGTTAAAATTATAATAGGGAGACGAAACTTAAGGTACTTTAATGAGCGTGAAGTAGACAAGTGCACTCGAAAATATTTTCTAAATTAATGAATATGAAAAGAGCTTAAATAAAACTCCTCTTGAAGGAATGAGTGGTGTAGAGGGTAGTAACTGATCCAGGTAGTGTTGGAACTAATTATGACATAATGAGGAAAATAGGATAGATAATAGGACCACTCATTGTAACAATTCCTCCAAGAAAGGGTAAAACACCAAGTGAGAGTAGATGGTAGGCCACGCAGATGATGACAATGGAAGAGAGAAACCAAGGCTCATCGTGCATAAGTAGGCTGATAAAAAGTGGCAATCAAAAGGGATAAAAATGGTTGAATTCTCCTAGGGTATGGCCAGAAAAGAGATGAAGAAGAGGACATGTGGCTCAGATTCTAATTCATGGTGGGTTAGAAGGAGGGATTCCAAAAATTATGAAACAATGACTACATGGACACCAACTTGGAAAAAGGTGCTAACTAGCATTCCATGAGTGGGAAAGCTCTACCACCAAGCTATGATGTGCATAATATAAAGTGGTTGAAGTTGCAAATTGATGGGATTAGACCTAAGGCTTAAATATGACACTGATGGTAAATAATGCATTGGTGATGGTGATATATGGCCTACCTTATATGCCAAGTTCAAGAGAAACACACCTAAGCTCCAATGGATGTTGCAATAGAAACACCGCCCCATCCTGTAAAGACCATCCAGAAAGACTATACCCATGGTTAAATCTCATAATGAAAGAAATAAACATGGATTAGGTAAAAACAAGACTATATTTTTTTTTTTGAATTTTATGGCTTTTTTGGATTTTTGGCATAGATAAGGCATGACAAATATCTGAATCACGCACCAAACCAAAAAAGGGTAAAACCATCACACTCCTATGTACAATATGTACAAGCGCAACACAGTCTAGTAGGTCATGCTATAGGGTGCCCATAGTCGGATATAGGCCAAGGGTTTCTATATGGGAACTCATGGAGGGTAAGGGGACCATATGGCTCACTAATGCAGGGCCATGCCAAAGCCAGAGATAGTCTAACATAGTTTCACTCTCAAATAAAACTTGAGGACATAAGGTAGGATTCTAAGATAAAGGAGGTACAAGACAGTCATTAAAAGGTGTTAAGGAGTTAGAAAATTTGTTGGCAAGTTTGGTAGTAGAAGCCTAAGACTTGAATCAGTCCATGGGTGGCATTTCAAAGGAAGGACGAGGAGATGCCCCCTGGGTTGATTCAATATTTTGTTTAGTACTGTCTTTTCCAATTCAAAAAGACTAGAGGCATGAAGAGGCATAATATCCCTAGGAGGATCAATGAGTAGATCCATGACCTACAAGTTGAATAGCAGGGGGGGTTTGTCATCGAGGGAATCATGTGGAATAGGAAAAGAAATGACCCGTGTGGACAAAAGAACCTGGTCATATTTCATATTGTGATGGATTTTTCGACCAACGTTAGGAGGCACTCACAAGACTTCGAAAGAGGAAATATTTTCCATAATAGGTGGTAAAGGGATCTCACTAGCTTGATCAACTTATATAGAATCAGATGACACCACCCACAGATTAGGAGGTCTATGGGGTCAGCAGGTTCCAGAAGAGATCATATGAGTATGAGATTTAGAATATGTAGAAGGAGTGTTAGGCGGAAGGAGTTGAGGAAAAACTCTTATAAGAGTGGAAATTTTAAAGAGTCTAGATCTAACACTCTAAAATTCACCAGGGTGGTCTCCCACAAGTGGTACAGAATTCCCCGTGGTGGAAATCTAGGCCGATGACATGCAATAGTCAAGCTGATTGATAGTGAAAATTTTTCCTTCATGAGGAAATCAAAGGACATGAAATACATATGAGACAACTACGATCATGGGATAGAACCAACTACTACCAATGGGTAGGTTATAGTCTAGAGGAGTGTCGATGACTTCAACATCGACATAAACAATTTTCCCTCCTAATTCAATGGAAAAGTTTTGCAGAGCCCCTTTAGGTACAAAGTTGTTCCCTTCAAAATCTTGGAGAGTGGCATTGGATATGGCAAGCAGCAGAGAGCCAAGAGCCTTCTAGCATGATGTTGACATGACAAATGTGGAAGAACCTTCATCCACCAAAGTGCAATGAATATTATTATGGAAAATACGTATGATAATCTAAAAAGCAATATGATGTGAAAGGAAAGGAACAAATTTGTCAACATTAAAGGCGATGAGACTAGAGTCAGACAAATTGACTCCACCAATGGAAGACAACAAGGCCTTGTGCTGCCAAGGATAAATTTTCAATACCTCCAAGGCAGATATGGCATAAGGAGCCTAGGAAATATCTTCAATAATACTATAATGTTGAGAAGATCTAGAAGAAGGATTGTGTGTCATCTTAAGAAGAACAACCTTGGGGCGGAGATAGACAGGTTCCACATTCTTATCCAAAATGAGAGGTCCGGTGGAGGTAGGTAGAGCTGGTGAGTCCTTAGAGAGAGAACTCAACTCTGGAACATCATAGGATTTAGCTCTTGTAGTCACATTTACATCTTATATGCACATAGAGATGGATGAACTATGGGGGGGGTGAGAAGATGACCCCTCATTTCCCCCTTACGGGGGTAGAGGAGGTTGAGAAATCATCTATTATTGAGGTTATGCAAGGAAAAAATGAGTTAAAACAATAGGTTGTTGAGAATATGGTGGTGAAAGAAGCTTATGGACTTCATCCAATCGAGGGCACTCATGAGTGAGGTGGGCACCTTGAAATTTTTTACAGGCGAACTTGATTTTATGACTATGTTCACTGGTGCCCCCTCCCTCATTCTGGAGGTTGATTTGGGATTCATGAGCATTTTAGTTATTTTTTTTATTTCTCTTATTATTTGTTTTACCACCAGATTGTTTGTTGTTCTTCAATTGATTCGACTTAACTATTAGAACATTGGTGGACTACTAAGGAGAGGGTGTTTTAGCAGAGCCAGACGCACTTGCTAGGGCTTGAGATGTTACAATCAATTTCCCAAGTTGGGCAACAAGATGGCTCATGGAATAAAAAATAGACCTAATCACACCATTGACATGTGGGCCAAGAACATGTTTGGGAGTGTCAATAGAAGGCATAAGGGCATTAAGCAACACTTCGTAGAGCGTACCCGACTGTGAATAGATAAGATCCAACTATTGGGAAACTAAAATGGCTTGTTCCTCGATAACAACTCGAAACATAGACACATCCTTGGAAATTTGGGGTCGAAGAGAACAAATGAACACTTTACATAATATTTCATTTGGTAACTTGGTTCTCACTAACCTCTTGCAATGAAGCCACTCATGAATGTCATAAGAAATTAATGTGGCATCATCTTGTTTGAAGTTGGACAAGAGGTCAGAGTTGATATCATACCGAGTAGGCAACTAGAAGTGTGTCAAGAGGTTTGAGTGAGGGAGGTAAAGTCATCATAAGATGTAGTATCTAACTTGATATACCACTTTGTAGCATCCCCAGTTAACGTACATTGGAATGCGTGAATTTTAATAGAATCATCCACCAAATAATTAGATGAGATCCATAAATTATAGGTGGTAACGTGAGTGGATGGATTCTCCCCATGCTTCCCTTAAAACTTGGGAATATCATATGGAAATTTGGTAGGCGTAGGTGGTCACCAGGGATCATGATGGATGGGGTCATTAGTCAATTTTTCCGATTCTGATAAGTCGAGAGAGGATAGGAATGAATTATGGATTCGACTAAATGGATCATAAGTAGGAGAAGCCCCTGACTAACCTTGCAATCCCCCCATGTAAGGAGTGGAATGATGCATTTTTTGGTTAAATATAGGGTTCACCCTGACATAAGACTACTGTGGGCCAGAATGATTGGTAAATGGATGTTGTCCTCTAGGGTATGTACCTCCATAGAGAAAAGGATCCCGACGATCATGTATGCTTATGGAGTTTTACCTAGGAGTAAAATAAGGACCACTCTGCGCAACAGGACTGACATAAAAAGGATAACCCACATGAGAGATGACATTGGAATCAGGGTTTCCCCTAGATAAATTAGCCCCTCCGGGAAAAGTACTAGAAGGTGGTGCCCCTAAAAATAGTGAACTATGCCTAGCTTGTGACATGCTAGAAACAACGTTGCCCTAGGATGACCAGGAACAACTGATGACCCCCCCCACATATTTCTAGAAGTAACCATGCCTAAGTGAGGAACAATAACTATTGGTTGAGAAAATTTAGGTGAAAAGACTCATGATCCTACTGGCTGACTAGGCTGAGGAACCATGGTTGACATAGAAGATGGTGTGGGCATGGAAAAATTCAAGAAATTTGTAAGATTTATAGAGTAAACTGGTGGAATGCCCTGAGAACAAGTTAGAGGTGTGGATGAGGAGTAGGTATAGCCATGCTAAGAGGCGGTAATGATGACATGACAACTAACACTGCCAATGCAGAACGTAAGGAGGTCTCAGAGTCCAACATAGAATAGATAAATGAAAAAGGTACGCAAGTGTAAGATGGTGTAGAATCTTCAGGGTTTAGCCACAACAACTCGGGTCCTAATGGATCAGTCAAAGGTGGGTTGGTAGGAGTAGTATAATTGTTCACCAAAGTCTCAAAAGAAATTAGGTCAGTACCAGAAGGCCCAGGTATAGACTCTAAGACTATGTGTTGGTATAAGTCTTGAGCATCGATAAGAACTCTTCATGTAAGAGTAATAGGTCCACATTGTTCAGGAGGCAAACCATGAAGATGGCGTGAATGTCGATGAGAAAATTCATCTAGGGTGATAAATTATAAATTAAACATGATTATGTTAGTGCAAACACCCTAAGGAAAAAAATACTAACTCAGACCAAACAACACACATTAGAAATGTCCTAGAAGATAGCACATGCAAACCAGAATACAAATAAGCTAGTGGTGGAACAGTTATACTAGTGACCTGCTTCCCAACCCTTTTTTCTATGAAATCGACACAAGTGACCTCACAATATGTGTAACATGCCCCGAGAGGACTAATATATTATGACTAATATCTATCTTAGGTATAGAGAAGATGACTCCAACCCTGAACCTATGTATGAGCCCTAAGAGATAAGGCAGTATGGTTACCACTTACAATAACACGACCTGGGGGATAGCCACATTACAAATCCACATGCAAGGGTAAGACACTTAACTCCAAAAAGGAGCTAATAATGAAACCCCCTTGAGAGTTACCTCCCAAGTGGTCCCCAAGTGCTATAGCAAACACTAATCACACCACTTGTATGTGTGCAAATTCCGCTATATCGTGCCACCTGAAACTAAGCGAAATGGGTCATGTCACCTCGCATAGCCCAAGTGTGACCTTGTGCTTGACCCTTTTGTGAGGAGGGATTCCCAAACCACACTACTGCAAATGGATTTAACTCCCTACAACAAGATGCTAAGTTGATTTTGTAGTCTTGGAGCAGTTAAATCACACTCCTATCTCCAAGACCTTAGCCTAAGCTAGTGTTTGTGTACTACCAGTAAAAATAAAAGACGAATCTAATTAATTTTATTATCGCATTGAATTTAAGTGGTTGTTATTTACACAAATGGGATGTGGCATGAAATGGAGATGGTGTGAATGACTCTTTGTTAGTCACCCTAATGAAACTATATGCAATTTTCGTTTTTGCTTCGATGAATGCTAACTACAAGAGGGTAAGAGTTTTCATAACACACCAATGCCTATTATGATGCACCTATCACTAAATCTTCTTAAATTTAAAGTATCCCAGATTTTGTGACTTAATGAGCCAAAAACAAACCAAAAGGAAAATCAAAGTAACTAAGAAAAGACCAAAGAAAATTTCCAAAATAAGAATGCAAAGCCCTCCAAAAGTGTCAAAACTAGGAAAACAAAGCCCAATCAAACAAACACACTCAAAGCAATCAAATTGAAAGCCAAAAGTGATAGAAGGAAGACAATTTCAACAAGTTAGGGCTATAACACAATGGTTCAACTAAGGCTAATGTTCTACAAAGGTCAAAACCAGACCCTAGAGGAAAGAAGGCCTAAACAAGATCAAATGAGGGTGATACAAAGCAATGAAAGCACACTCAAAAGAAATTTTGTAGATCAAAACTGCACAACCAATCACAAAGAAAATTTCCAAAATAATAATGCAAAGCCCTCCAAAAGCATCACAACTAGGAAAACAAAGCCTAATCAAACAAACACACTCAAATAAATCAAATCGAAAGCCAAAAGTGAAAGAAGGAAGGCAATGTCAACAAGTTAGGGTTATAACAAAATTGCTCAACTAAGGCTAATGTTCTACAAAGGTCAAAACTAGACCCTAGAGGTAGGAAGGCCTAAACAAGATCAAATGAGTGTGATACAAAGCAATGAAAACACACTCAAAAGAAATTTTCTAGATGAAAAATGCACAACCAATCACAACACCACCAATTGTGATGAAAATGACCAAAAGAGGAAGGAGATCACCTAACAAGAAGCGAAAAAATTGAGCACAAGCCACAAAACTCTGAAAGTAAAATGTAGATTAGGTCTAGACAGTCACTGAAAACAACCAATCAGATCTGAAAATGAGATCTAGAGGAAAAATAAAGCTTCAACCCAAAGCATCCAACAAAACATCAAGAGCACCTCAAAATATAAAGGGTAATGGAAGACCTTGAATAAACTAATCAAAATGGATCAAATCAGACAAACAAAACAACTGATCAACAACAAAAAACTATAGATCAAACAAATCTTCAATAGATAAATGAAAACAAGAAGATCAATGCCCAATTGAAGACAAAATCTCATCTCAATGAAGAATGAACAATCTATTAAGGAAATCAAGAAAACAAAAACTGATATGGACCAAATCTGGCAAGTAAGTAAGAGGCCTAGTGTAAGAAAGAACATAATCAAAAACTTCAGAAAGAAAAAGTTGTTCTTTCAGGGGCTAAAAGCCTGGATGCATGCATAATAAAGGGAACAGAGTTACCAGACACTCACTAGCTAAATGAAAGGGAGTGATTGGTATCTCTCAGATGCACGGATGACTCCCTATGGGACCATATAGGGAAAACAATTTGACCAACTAACTAAAATCGACCATAAAATCCTCATACAAAGTCCATTTTTTGTGATTTATTTTTTTGGATGAAATTGTGAGAGGAATCCAGATCTATGGTCAATTAAATCAAATTTATGTACAAAAAATTACAAAATTTGATTTTAAATGCATGATTTGTTCCTTTCTTGTAGAAGAAACAAAAATAAAACTCTAGATCTAAGATTAGCTCAGAGCTGAAGCAAGTAAAATCAATGGGGATCAAAATGGATCCAAAAAACTACAGAGAACTCAATTGGAACATGAGAAAACCAAGAAACATAAAGAAGAAGAGGAGATCTAAAAAAAAAAGGAAAAAGAAAAAATCTCTCATTGAAAGCACCGATTTTGTTACATTTAATTATGTAGGGAGATATTGCTCCACGATCTCATGCCCGATTGAGATCACCATACTAAAAAATGAAAGACCAATAGAGATATAATAGTGTCCCAACCCAAATGATCAAACATGCATGAGTCATTCGGTTCTATATAATACAAGTTAATATGTGTGCACATGGCCTCCTCGTAGGTTGGGGAAGGATTTTGGGTCTGAGGCATATTCCTCTGCTCCACTTGAGTGATCTACCTTGTCCACACCTGATCTCGATCGCTACACACAACCACAAACAAAGAGAGACACCAAGTGACCTTCCTCGAAAGATTGTTAGATCAAAATATTATAGTAGAAATTATAAAGCATGCTGAATAAAAATAGATGTAGAGAATGAAAATATGTTTTTATTAATCATATAAGTGAAAGTTCATCAATATACCTTCAAAAAATATTATCCTCTCCTCCATATTGTAGTATGGTCTCCTCTCCCAATAGAGCAGAGCTCTGGCGCTATAGTTTGGATACTTCCTCTCTTCCCCCCTTTCCGCTGAGTGAGATTATATATGCTCATTCTATCCTTCAGGAGAATGTATCTAGACACCTAGGGGCTTGAGAAGTAAGAAAAATTCTACAATAATGGACCCCTAGCCAACTCGTACACAAGTAGATCAATTTGATCTCCTTGGGAATGGAAAACTCTAGAAACATTTTTCACAATTATGAGATTTTTCTCAATTTTGTTTTTCAAAGGTGGGAAAACCTATCATAACTTAGGTTTTAAACTAGTTGTGAGGACAACCATCTCTGGCTACTATCCACAAATGCAGGATAACTCATCGTCGTTATTCAAGGAAAACCACACCACCTGGAATAACCCTCCGATGGTCCTTAAGGGGACAAGATTTCACTCCTACCAGATGGCTCTAGGTCTTGGGTTGTTAACCTGTTTCTTAATTATCTCAATTATGAAATAATTATTATCTCATAATTATAATATTTTGGTGAAATAATTATGAAAAATTTCTCAATTATGTAATTTCACCCTTTTATCTCACACAAGTAAAATACAATGTGAAAGGGGATGAAATTTATCCAAACAATTGAGGTAAGTTGATATTGGGTTTATCTCATTATAATGGAGTGGAAAATAGGGTTATAACAATGTCAATTAGGGTTATATACATGTTTGTCATTCTATTTTTGTTGTGGTTACATGCATGACATATGTTAGTGAATTAGTGTGGTCATATGCACGTTCATCGGATAATCATGCATGGTAGTTAACTTGTTGTTATATGCATTGCAGTCATATGCATGATGGTTATGGTCATTACAACTAGGATATTGATGTTATATGTATCATGATCATTTGGATTGGCCTATGCAGATGATTATGGTTATGACATTCATGTATGAGTTAATATATATTGCGATATTATGTCATTATAATCTAGAGTGATTGTGCATATGTGATTGTTATGCATGAATGACAATTGTTTATGAGCTTTTGATGTGAATATGTTAGCTAGTTATTTTTATGGATATCATGACCTTATTTATGTTTGCATTGATGTCTTGTGAAGTTATATCATGCTATTATAGATTGATTGTGCAGACAAGATAGCCTCCCTTGAGATACATTAAGGTATGAGTTTTCTTATGTCGTCTATTTGGTGTTTGAATGTTTAATTATGTTGTTTATTTGGTGTCTATTATGTCATTTATATGTTGTCTGAATGTTTGATTAATTACATGATATGGGTATGCGTCTATAAGATTGCATGAAGGAATGATCTTGTTTTAAGATGGTTGTACTAACACATTATGTGTGGAGACAATTGATATGTACTTGAGTGTATGTAGGTGATAGTTGTAGCAATGCGTATTATGATTTTGAGTTGTTCATGACATGTTTGTTAGTCCTGGTAAAGGTTGATTTCAAATTAAAAAAAAATAAATATAATGTTTCGATCTTTGGAATGTGTGACTTACATGTGTGAACAGTGGTAGGGAAATATACTTTTCATTAGCGTGACAAGGTAATAGTTGATTTGTTTATATAGCTAACAACTGGGTGATGTGACAATGTATAGTAAGACTCATTGTAGAAAGGTAAAAGGTAAAATAAAGGAATTGGGTGATAATTATTTTGACCATATTTGGAAACTTCAATTCCAAATGAATGAGTTCTTGGCCTGAACACATGAAGTCTTCTTAACCTTGATTTTGTCTAACATTATGTGGATGTGTGCTATATTTATGAACATGTATTTGACAAGTATAACAACTAATTTCCAGTTATATCTGAATTCGACAAGGAATTAGAGTTCCTTGAGAGGTGTATGTGGTCAGTTACAAGGAAGTCTGATTGGCACAACAAGGTAAGGTAACTAGTGTATTATTATGTTTATTTATAGATTGAAAATCATGTGTTTATGGCAGTATGATGCAGGGGATTTCATGACAAGAGATTTCTATGAAATCTTGAAGAAGGATCAGGTTGATATTTCCCTTCGAAGCACTACGAACCCATGGGGATTGAGTCATGGGGTTTGTTGCTAGTTTTGTGCTCGGTCTTTTTTGATTTTTTTTATGCTTGATTTGTAGTTTTGTATATGACTAGTGCATGGCCATGCCACTTTGTTTGTGGTGTCGTATTGTATTTGTTTTCATGGTTTTCTTCTTATTTGTTTTTTGTTCTTTCCTTTTGTGTTTTGAGGGTCTTGGGAATTGGTTGGAAAATAGAAATTTAATGGATTTCGGGAGAGCTAGATGAAACTCAACAGGTGATGTAAGGCCTATATTAAGTTCACTGTATGCATAAGGGTAGCTGAAGGAAAGAGTATGACAACTAGTTGGATTGGCTGGATCCATTGAGATAAATGGGCGATGGTAGGACAATCATGAGAGAGGTAATTAGGAAAGGTAAAGTAAATGGATTTGAGGCATTAGATGCCTTGGCTATGTTGGAAACTGTTGTTCTCAATGTTTTTCATGTTGTGAACAGATAAAGGGACTTCTCTTAACCTTGACCTTGTTCTATTTGATAATTATGTTGTGATCATGATTATGATGATGTATATATATGTATACATGTATGCATGAATTTCATTGTCTGACAGGGTCTCCAGAAATCATGATTGTTTAATGCTAATGTTTATATGTATTTATGTATGTATGTATGTATGTCACTGCCTAACAGGGTTATCAATGATTATTTTGTGAAGGAATGATTGCTTATGAAGGTCAATGGCATGAATAGGTTCTTGGTCCTATGAAGAATCAAGTGGGAAGAGTAACCCTGGAAAATATACAAGGTCAATATCATGGGGATATGAATTGATATTATATCCTTGTCCCATGCCTATGTTTATGTTATGGATAGGTAATGTTGAGAAATACATCAATGGAATGGAAACAGTGTGCTTTGTGACATGTTGGGACAAGCATGGATAAGACATTAGATGCAAGGTTGCTTTGTAGAGTCAGTGTGTGGTATATGGATGTGCAATACTATTGATGCATATATGTTGTACATGTTTCACCTATGATGTTGTGTGCATGCGATGTTGTGTGTATATGGTATTGTGTACATGTTTCTTATCCAATGTTGTGTATAGATGGTGTTGTGTACATGTTGTTTATGCAATTATATGTACAAATGGTGTTTTATACATGTTGTTTATGCAATGCTATGTATAGATGGTGTTGTCTACATGTTGTTTATGCAGTGTTATGTACATATGGTATTATGCATGCGTTGATATGTGGATTTGTGTACATAAGCTGTTGTGCGCATGTTGGATATGTGGTGTTGTGTACATATGGTGCTTTTTCATGTTTCATATGTAGTGTTGTGTACATATGGTGTGGTGTGCATGTTATACATATGGTGCTATGTATATGTGGTGTTGTGTGCATGATTATACATGTGGCATTGTGTGCATGTGGTGTCGTGTAAATGTTGTACTAGGGGTGCTCTGTACATGTCATGCATATGGTGTTGTGTACATATGGTGCTTTGTGCATGTTGCATATGTAGTGCTATGTACATATGGCATGGTGTGCTTGTTTTACATATGGTGATATGTACATTTGGTGTTGTGTGCATGTGGTTTTGTGCACATGTTGTACATCGAGTTCTGTGTGTAGGTGGTGTGGTGTACATGTCATGCATGTGGTGTTGTGTAAATGTGGTGTTGTGCACATGTCGTGAATGTGGTGTTGTGTAAATGTGGTGTTGCACACATGTCATGTTGTGTTGTTTACATGGGGTTTTGTGGACACATTATGCATGTGGTGTTGTGTACATGTTGCGCAGGTGGTGCAATGTACATGTGGTGTTGTGTACATGTGGTGCAGGTGGTGTTGTGTACAAGTGGTACTATGTACATGTTGTATATGTGGTATTGTGTGCATGTCGTACATGATGTGTTGTGCATATGTGGTATTATGTACATGTTATACATTTTAATATGTGTATTTATGGTATTGTTTTATGTGAATTTCATAGTCATGGTATCATGACATAGGTATTCATTGTGTTGTACTTTGTGTATGTATTGTACACTAGATGTAGGTGTATGTATTGTGATGTGCTGTACACCAGGTGTAGGTGTATGTATTGTGTTGCGTTGTACACCGGATGCAGGTGTATGTGTTGTGTTTTACGCTGGGTGTAGGTGTATGTGTTGTATGTCAAGTGTAGGTGCATGTATTGTATGGTGTTATATGTCGTGTGTGGTTGTATGTGTGTGACACACACTATGTGTATGTGTAAATAGTTTAAGAGAAGGAATTGGGTGTTGGTCGGGTGTGGCAACCGATCTTGTGTGTGTACGAAAAGGATAAAGGTAGAATCTAATGATTAATTAAAGGACAAGTATCAATATTTTATTTCAGTTTTAATTATGCATGTGATCTATGACTTTGATCATGATGGTTATATGTGATCTATGATTCTGGTTTATGATGATTGCATGTGAGTCATGATGGTTGTGCTTTTAGCTAACTATATGTGATATGTTTATACATGATTATTTGATCAAACATATAGTTTGATTTGTTGTGATAGAAAGTAGATAGAATTGAAGGTTTACCTTATTGATGGGCCACTGATGAGGTACGGTGTGAATTAATTTCAATTCATTTTGAGTCTAATGGGAATTATGTTCTTGGTACAGGAAAGCATGGAAATGCCTAGACTGGGTGGTTGAAACCAAATGCAAGAATTAGCAGTGTCAGTAAAAGGAATAGGAACATGCATTAGTATGTTGCTAAAGCACTTCAGGAGCACGGTCTTTATGGGGCATTGGTATCTAATAATGTCCATTGATCGATATGCTTTGAGGCAGGGAAATTTCTTGGTTTTTGGACCTTCCGATGTGAGGAAACCTTACCAAGGGAGGGGTTACCTGAGGTACTGTGTAGCAGAGAAGGGGATGCCCACAAAACTTGAAAGGTGTGTGACTACATGGAAGGGGGTGGTTGGATTTATTGAGGGAGCATGTGGTAGAGAAGGAAATTTTGGGGATGGGTGTTTTTTTGTCATTATCATTTCCATATGGAATTAGGTGCACATGGGAGTGTGCCTTGGAGCAATTAGACGGTAATTGTTCATTGAGAGGACAAGTGCCACAATATTGTAGTGCTAGACATTGATGTAGGATTTGACTTTGACAATGGATTTTGGACTTCCTAGGAAGTAAGTGAGTCATGGTATTACTTTGAGGGTCGAGGTGTGAGCCTCTAGATTCCATTATTGCTGATACATGCATTATACCTTTTATTTGCTGGTTGAGAAAATGTGCATATGTGTATATTATTGTAAATATTGTATCGAGTTGGATTTATAAAGCTCCATAGAAAATATGGTTATTTGTAGGTTGAAGCAAATGTGTATAAGTATATGTGGATGTTATTGTAAATAACGTAATGAGTTGTGTTATAAAGCTGCAGTAAATGGTATGATTGTCATATCTTCAACATTCGTCATTGTAAATACTGCAACGAGTTGTGTTATGAAACTTTATAGGCAGTATGTTTTGTTTTCAATGGTTGTTAGTTTATAGGTGTCATTGAACAGCGAGGATGGTGTTTCCCCAAGGGGGGCGGGGTTTGTAACAAACCTGGTAAAAAAATCATGTAAGAAAATATAAGACCAAGGTCATGGGACACATATTCCAAGCTAAATGTTTGGAAAAATCCTAGTGGGTGTTCATTTGGTTTATTAATGGCTAAGGAAATTGGAAAAGGAATTGGAAAATGTTTTGGAAAGGAAAGAGGCATTATGGGCATTTTTATTTATGAAAATAAAGGAAATTTGGAAAAAGGGAAGGTGAAAGGTCACATGTTGCATGTGAGGAGGAAAATGAAGGGAAAAAGTGGGAAATTGAAGAAACTATAGGCCTTGTTGATAAAAATTCTTATGAGGATCAGTTCACAGGATTTTCAATGTAAGGATTTTGTCAGTGTTAACCTTTTGCCAGTTCAGTTTTGGAGCTCTCATTTTCTATTCTCTCTCTCATACTCTTGGACACTTAGAGTTTTCTTGGAGCACTCTCGGAGGAGTGTGGCACTTGGTTTTTTGGAGAAAGAAGGAAAAGGAAGAGTAAGAAAGCACAAGAGGAAATTGGGATCAACAATTACAACATGTTTTTCTTGAAGGTACCTAGTTGCATGTATGATTTGTTGCATGTATGATTTCCTTGCTAGTTTTGGCATATGTGATGGCATATGCATGTGGTTTATTGGTTATGATATGTCATTCACATGGAGGATTTCCTGGATTGATAGTGGTTTTTCCTAGCCTTTCCATTTCTTGGATAGCCATGGTGTTGTGGGTTTTATCTTTGTTTTCTGGTTGGTTCTCATGTTCCTTTGGCTATGGGTTGAGTTACTAGTTCCTAGAAGTCTTGGTTGGACAAATGTCCTAGAAGCCCTTTAACAACATGGGCTAAGTTACTAGTCCTGGAAGCGTTGGTTAGAAAAATTATCTGGAAGCCCTTGGTGGGTTGAGTTACTAGTCTCAGAAGCCTTGGTTGGACAAATTCTCTGGAAGCCCTTGGTGGGTTGAGTTCCTAGTTCTAGAAGCCTTGGTTGGAAAAAATGCTCTAGAGCCCTAGACAATTTGGGTAGAGACCAATCTAGTGATGGTTAGTGATGCTCGACCATGAGGTGGAATAAATGGTTGAGGGTTGAGGTGGTTTAGAATCTAGAAGCCCTGGTTTTGTTTTATTTTATTTTTCCATGAGATCCCACATTCATGCTTAGAATATGGCGCGAGGGTGACTAGATGAAAGAGGGCTTTGGTTCAGTGTAGTCTATGGTTGGGTGGTTCGTGAAAGTCCCAGACTTGGTTGAATTTTGCATATGTTAATAAGAACTTATTTCCTCTTGTATTTGATGGGTAAACTTGTTTATATGTGGTTTTTATGGCTATTATATCCTTGTTATTTCTGTTGGTTATGAGCATGTTTTATGAGAGTGATGATGTATGGATCTCATCATGTTTTGATTTATAAATGAATGAACAATGAATATGTGATCTAATAGATGATAATGTAGCTAATGTGATAAGGCATCATTGATTCTTAGCGATTCTCAGATAAGTATGAGACACCTATGCTCAAATATGTTGTTATGACATGTAGAATGCATATTTGTGACATGTTTGATGAAATGTATGTCATGGATAGTATGGGTCCAGTCAAGTATTTGCATCATTATCATTTTTTTGATGTTATTTCTCATTTCTAGAAGTTTCATGAAGTTATGGACAGTGGCCTTAGACCTAGCCTTGAAAAGGTTGCACAAAATCTGAGGTCACTGGCTCTGAACTAACTTAAAAAGTCCCTAGTCGCTAGCATGCCCTTGTTGTGGGAGCGATTGGAGGGTCCCAGTCACATGCATGCCCATGTCATGGGAGTGATTAAGGATATAAGTCAGTAAAATGTTAATTTATCTCAGGGGTTTATCACTTGGAAGCGTTGATTGTCTCCTGAGGGTTTTGTAGCATGTGTAGAAGATCGGATTGGTTGTGTTCTGTCAGTTCCAATTCCTTAACTGTACATGGAGATTTGAATCACATCATAGTAGCCTCTTGTTACATGTTTACCCCAACATACCTATTAAATTGGGTAAGTGTAGGAGGAGGTGGTTACATCATCTACCTTGATATACATTTCAAAAGTCGATTTACTAACAAAAGGATGATGAATTTCATATGAAATAAACAAATCATTTGCTAAGTATTGCAATAAAATTTGAACACTAATAATTCCTTTAACTATAGAAAATTTTGATTTGCCTACTTCTGTATCATGTAATATTTTCTGATAGTCTTCCTACTGAATTAATTCACCATGAAAATCCCTCAAGGATGGGAGACCTTTCTATTGAAGAACATAATTTTTTTTGTGAAATTTCTTGATCTGAACTTCTAAACTTTCACATTTGTTTTCTAACTGCAACATTAAATTCCTCTTTGTCAACACTTTCCTTATTACAAGGACTACATATGTTCTATCTTCAATTCCTATTTGTTTTAGCTCTTCCCTCGTTTTCGAATTTAGGTCTTTGATGGTTCTTGTTTCCTCTCCAAGTCTATGGTCCAACTTTTCTTTGATATCTTCAATGGCCCTTTTCTCCAATCAATTGTTCTTGTTCAAAAATGATTTTTATGGAAGACTAGTAATTTGAATTTATGTCTATCCGAATCTGCTCTTTAGATTTTGTGCTCTAACTTATTCATCCAAATATTTTTCAAGTTTCTTTGTAAGCTTGAAATTATTTTGCAACTGTGAAATGTATGCATTGTCTACTTTTATCTTATTTTCCTCCGGATTTTGCAATGATTCCTTCAACTTCTCAAATTCTACATTTTTCAATGATATATCAACCATTACCTTTGATAACTACTCTGTTGAATCATGACTTGTTAATCTTGTCTCCACTGCTAAAACTCCTGCACTAAAATTTTGTTCTTTCTCCTTTAATAGATTTTCCATCGATGCATCCATTTTCTGTATTTGTAGATTCTTCTCCACAATAATATACAATATGTTTTCCTTTTCTTTTTCAAGTTCTCCTACCTCCTAAGTTTGAGGATACTTTGTCATTGGTAACTTTAATCTCTTTCACAACGCTTGGATATCTGCATTTCTATTTTTTATGATCTCATGCGGTACATCAACATTGTTAAGATCTAATCCTAATTTTATGATAATATCTTCTAAATTTTTAATCCTTGTATCCTTGGCTAATGACGACATCCTTTCTAACTTCAATTGAGAGTGAATTATATTAAAAAAAGTTAGAAATTTAGAATCAACCTATAATAACTTGTCAAAGAAGAGTAGATCATTTCACCTATTTGCTTATGCAAATCTATCTGGTTTATAGGGTGAATTTGTTTTGTATCAAAATAAAATAAGGAGGTTTGTATTCCTCCACATTCTTTTGGATTGGAACCTTTGGCTCAAGAATTTCCAATTGAAACTGTCCTCTATCAGGATCTAGTGCAAATAACAATTTGCTTTGGGTAGAGCATGTTCGTTTCCAAAATTGAGAATATGTAGCAAAATGTAGAATCTCATTCTTCTTCTTCATCTCTTTGAATTTAGAAAAAAAAGATTTGGACACTAGAAGAAGGAGAAGTAGATGCTTCAATTTATCTTTATTCAATATGTTGTAGAGTAAAGTACATAGGCTTGCTTGAAACCATCACTTTAGTTGAAACCTATATATTTCTAACTTCAAATGATTCTTCTTTTGCTTCCCTAGTGTTTATTCTTTTGAAAACTATAAAATCTATTGAATTAGACCCTGAAATACTAGGAGAAATGCTTTCAATTGTTATTTTTAGCTCATTTTCCTTTGGAATAGGTGTTTCCAATGTTGTCTAACTTGACACCATTTCTTCAATTTCTTGTAAAGTGTTTTCTCCCAAACCTCCTGATTAGCATACTGTTCAATTTCTAGTTTTGAAAAATGAATATAAGGAGCAGACAACTGCTCATGTATGATAGTTGAAATCATTCCCAAAGGATCATAAGGTCAATTAAAACTCATTTTAAACTTCATTTGGGTTAACACATTCTCTAGTGCTTTATTAGTTTCTCTAGTATTTTATATAAAGGGGCCAATCTGAGTTGTTAGTTTAAAATGGGCCTTTTTTTCCTTAACAGGAAATTAACTTCATCTACACTCAAGCTTTTCATTAAGAACTCCAAAGTGAAAATGCTCATTAGAAGAAATATTGGTAGTTTATTGGGTGACAATTCACAACCGTAAACCCTAATATCTGTGAAGCTCTAATATAAATACCAATCTCCAACCTTTTTCAACTCACTTAAATGAAAAATTCTCTTAATTTTAGCTAACACCCTTGGAACTGTGTCACTACTAAGAAGACAATGATAAATACAAAATTTGGTCCAAAAATCACTAAATGAGTACTCTTCTAACTTGTTTCTAACTAATGAGGTCTAGTGAATAATATATTGTGGTTTCCCCTGTGAATCCATCTTTTGTAGTGGCATCTTAAATCTCTCGAGTTGATGGTATAAGAACAGGTAAACTAACACAGATTTATGTTTTAAGGCTCTTTCAACATTGAACTTTAAGAACAACTCATGAATGTTATTTGAGATAAACTGGCTAAAATTGAATAGGACAAAAGGATTTTTTTCGAGATGAAAAGATAGACAGGAACCCTAGAATAACATCACCAATCCATTCATCAATTTAATAACCTAAAACATAAAAAATCATGGAAATTATTTGTCTGGACATTTCAGGAATATGGTTGAGGAATAAGGCAGATTATGATGCGACAATTTAGATCCTTTTGGTAAAAATGACTCAAAAATATTGGCTCTCTCTTGAAATGTAAGATTTTGGTAAATTTCCATTAATGACTCGAATGAAAAGAAATGAAGGAAACTTGAAGGACTAATTTGAAAATCTTGAAGAATAGACTCTGCTTTTATATAACAAAGTTTCACCACTTATGGTTATTGCTACTCTCTGACTGGGTAAATACCTGTTTTTGCACTAGGAGACAAACTCAAGAAAATGATGAGTTTAAGCACAAACAAACTGAGGCAACCTAGATTCCCAAAGACTGAACACATCACCAACGTCTTCAAATTTTTGAAAATCTCAATTATGTAATTCATATAAATCAAACTCATATTTGGTCTCTACAATCTTAAAATCTAAGTCAACTAATGGGTAATTCATCTAAATTTGGGATTGCAAGAAGCATGGGATTTTCAACCTGTGACTTGTTTTTTCCTTTTAGAGTACTCATTTTAAGTTAAATAGAAAGTAGGAAGTTTTGAATACCTGTTAAGATTGTATGTAGTGAAGGAAAAACTTGTGTGCTCTTAGAACTTTTCTACTACTTAGTCACTCTGTGAACACTACAAATCTGAGGAAATATACCAGACAAATTTGGAAAACACTTAGCTTTTGAGGAAATCAAATATACGTTGACAATTTTAATGATCAAATAATTTAACAAATATTTTAATGTTGGTGGGAATTAAATATAACATTTGGTGGTTATGCTTTGGAAAATGGTGGAGGAAATAGCGGGAACTAATTTGGCGTAAAAATGTTTGACAAGATAGATGTGGTATAAAAGTGGCAGAGGAAATAGCTAGCAGGAAGGCACAATGCACAAGAACACACCAAATTAGTTTCCATGGTTTTTTCAAACCATGGATTGTTGACCCCCCCTCATTAAACATCAGGAGTGC